>CM040429.1:10749537-10874537 GCA_022702705.1 Papilionanthe hookeriana x Papilionanthe teres
AAACCACTAAACCCTACAAACCACAAACCACTAAACCCTAAACCCCAAACCCTAAACCCTAAACCCTAAACCACAAAAACCTAAACCACATGAATCCACTAAACCCTAACCACAAACCTAAACCACTAAACCACTAAACCTAAACCACAAACTCTAAACCACTAAACCCACCCTCCCTCAAACCCTAAACCACAAACCCTAAACCACAAACCCTAAACCCTAAACCCTAAACCACCAAACCACAAACCCTAAACCCTAAACCACTAAACTACAAAACCACAAACCACTAAACCCTTAAACCACAAACCACTGAATCCCAAACCCATAAACCACTGAATCCAGAACCCTAAACCTAAAACCCTAAACCCTAAACCACTAAACCATAAACCACAAACCACAATCCCTAAACCACTCAAACCACAAACCCTAACCACAAACCCTAAACCCTAAACCCTTTAGTGTTTGTGGATTCAGGGTTTAGGGTTAGGAGTTTAGATTCTAAGGCTACAGGTTTAGGGTTTAGGACCTAGGGTTTAGGGCTTGAGATTTTGAGCTTAGGTAAGGTTATGGTTTAGGGTTCCAAACCCTAAACCCTAAACCACAAACGCAAACCACAAGCCTGAACCACTAAACCCACAAACCTACAAACCTACCAAACCACAAACCTAAACCCATAAACCCTAAAACCCTAAACCTAAACCCAAACCACAAACCTAAACCACAAACCACATAAACCACAAATCCCAAACCTCCAAACCACAAATCCGATCCCTAAACCACAAACCACAAACCCTAAACCCACAAAACCCTAAACTCAAACCACAAACCCAGACTAAAGCCACATACCCAACCACTAAACCTAAAACCTAAAACCACAAACCACAAACCACTAAACCCTAAACCCTAAACCCACTAAACCCTAAACCCAAAACAAACCACTAAACCACAATACCTAAACCCTAAACCTACAAACCTTAAACCCTAAACCCTAAACCACCAAACCCTAAACCACAAACCACAAACCACAAAACCTAAAAACCCTAAACCACCAAACCACAAACCATAAACCACTAAACCACAAACCACCAAACCCTACAAACCCACAAACGACACAAACCTACAAACCACCAAACCACTAAACCCTAAACCCTAAACCACAAACACCAAAACCTAAACCACAAACCACTAAACCACAAACCCTAAACCACTAAACCACTAAACCCTACAAACCACTAAACCACTAAAACCACTAAACCACAAACCCTAAACCACAAACCACAAACCACTAAACTAACCTAAAGCCACTAAACCCTAAACCACAAACCCTAAACCTAAACCACTAAAGCCACTAAACCACTAAACCCACTAAACCCAAACCCTAAACCAAACTAAAAACCCTAAACCCAAACCACAAACCACTAAACCACTAAACCCTAAACCACTAAACCCTAAACTACAAACCACTAAACCACAAACCACTAAACCACAAACCCTAAACCCTCAAACCCTAAACCTAAACTAAAACCTAAACCACTAAACCACTAAACCACTAAACCTGACAAAACCACAAACCCTAAACCACAAACCCAAACCACTAAACCACTAAACCACTAAACCCTAAACCACTAAACCACTAAACCACAAACCCTAAACCCTAAACCACCAAACCCAAACCACTAAACCCTAAACCACAAACTACAGCCTAAACCACAAAACCAAGACCAAACCACTAAACCTAAGCCACAAACCTAAACCACTACAAACCCTAAACCACAAACCACAAACCACAACCCTAGAACCACAAACCACAAACCCAAACCCTAAACCCTAAACCCTAAACCACTAAACCACTAAACCTAAACCCTAAACCACAAACCACAAACCACAAACCACAAACCACCAAACCACAAACCACTAAACCCTAAAACCACTAAACCACAAACCACAAACCCTAAACCACTAAACCACAAACCACAAACCCTAAAACCACTAAACCCTAAACCACTAAACCTAAAGCCCTAAACCACATACCCAAACCACTAAACCACTAAACCCTAACCACACAACCACTAAAACCACTAAAGCCTAAACCACACAAACCACTAAACCACAAACCACTAAACCTAAACTAAACCCTAAACCACCAAACCCTAAACCACAGCCCTAAACCACTAAACCCAAACCACAAACCACTAAACCCTAAACCCTAAACCCTAAACCACAAACCTAAACCACAAACCCTAAACCACTAAACCACTAAACCCTAAACCACCAAACCACCAAACCACAAACCCTAAACCACAAACCACAAACCCTAAACCACAAACCTGAAACCACTAAACCCTAAACCCTAAACCACAAACCCTGAAACCCTAGACCACAAACCACAAACCCTAAACCCAAACCACTAAACCCTAAACCACAAACCACTAAAACCCTAAACCACAAACCCCAAACCACTAAACCACTAAACCACAAACCCTAAACCCTAAACCCACAAACCCTAAACCACAAACCACTAAACCCAAAACCTAAACCACAAACCCTAAACCCTAAACCCTAAACCACTAAAACCACTAAACCCTAAACCCCAAACCCAAACCCTAAACCACAAACCACAAACCCTAAACCACTAAACCACTAAACAACCCTAAACCCTAAACCACTAAACCTACAAACCACAAACCCTAAACCACAAACCACCAAACCCCAAACCACAAACCACTAAACCCTAAACCCTAAACCACTAAACCACAAACCACTAAACCCTAAACCCTAAACCCTAAACCCTAAAACCACAAACCCTAAACCACTAAACCCAAAACCTAAACCAAAAACCACAAAACCCCAAACCCTAAAACCCTAAACCACATAAACCACAAATACCCTAAACCACTAAAACCACTAAACCTGAAACCCTAAAACCTACAAACCACTAAACCACTAAACCACAAACCCTAAGCCCTAAACCAAACCAAACCTAAACCCTAAACCACAAACCCTAAAACCACTAAAACCACTAAACCACTAAACCACTAAACCACAAACCCACAAACCCTAAACCACTAAAACCTAAACCACCAAACCACTAAACCACAAACCACAAACCACAAAAACCTAAACCTACAAACCCTAAACCCTAAACCACGAAACCACTAAACCACAAACCCTAAACCACTAAAACACAAACCCTAAACCCTAAACCCTAAACCACTAAACCACAAACCCTAAACCACTAAACCCTAAACCCACAAACCACAAACCCTAAACCACAAACCCTAAACCACTAAACCCTAAACCCTAAACCACTAAACCCTAAACCCATCAAACCCTACAAACCACAAACCACAAACCACTAAAACCACTAAACCCTAAACATAAACCCCAAACCACTAAACCCTAAACCACAAACCACTAAACCACTAAACCCAAACCACTAAACCACTAAACCACCATAAACCACCACAACCACTAAACCACAAACCCTAAACCCTAAACCCTAAACCACTAATACCCAAACCCACAAACCCTAAACCACTAAACCCAAACCACAAACCCTAAACCCTAAACCCTAAACCCTAAACCCTAAACCCTAAACCCTAAAACCCAAAATCCTATAAATCCTTAAACCCTAAACCTTAAACCCTAAACCCTAAACCCAAAATCCTAAACCCTAAATAACCCCTAAAACCTAAACTCTAAACCTTAAAACTTTGACCCTAACCTGAAATTCTAAACCCTAAGCTATAAACCATAAACCATAAATCCTAAACCTTAAATCCAAAACCCCAAACCCTAACCCTAAACTTTAAATCCTAAACCTAAAACCATAAACCATAAACCCAAAACCCTAAAAAACCAAATCTCTAAATACTGACAACCCAAAACCCTAAACCCAAAACCCTAAACCCTAAACCCCAAACCCCAAACCCTAAACCCCAAACCTAAAACCCAAAATCCAAAACTCCAAAAACTAAACCCTAAATTCTAAAACCCTAAACCTTTTAGGATATTTGATCCAAATATGTCTAGGAGACACATCCAAGGAATAAAGCACGCGAGAGAGAGAGAGAGAGAGAGCGAGACAGCACAGTGTTGAACATTAAGATTGTATAATCTTTATTCATAAAATGAACCTCTATTTATAAGAATGAGTCATTATAAAATACATATTGTACCCCTAAGGTTCGTAGATATGGTGGGGGTGGTTCAGTCGATTTATAAATATTGTCACCGGGTCCCATGCATATGGTCGACTGATAATTGGCCCGATCGGCTATTAAGATGGGCAGCTAATAAGCCATGTGGTAGTGAGGTTGGACACTTGTTAGGGTGGATGCTCGTTTGAGGGTTCACGTTAGCCGCTTCAAAACTAGAGGAGGTGTTTTCACGTCTTTGGTATGTTCGGTCTGGTGCATAAAATTGCATAAAAGGAGTTAGTCATCCCATCAAACTAGTGCATAAAAGGAGGGAGATTTCTTATGTCTGTTGCCTAGGCTAAGATGAAGCTTATGGATCTTCTTAAAGGTTAAAAACCAACTCTACCTAAAGTAACACCTTCCTTCATTAGCCACTCTCTATCATTAAATAGTAGATGTACATACCACTTGTTATTTACTCTCAGTACCTCAAATAGAAATAAAATCCAAAATTATGTGTAATAAATGCTTGAAACTTTATATTTAACCTTAATGTTCTAGATAATAGGGCTTATTAAGATTTTTTTGTTCTTAATACTCTAACGCTATTTTGAAAGGAAGAATATGTCCCAGTTATTGTTATCTAATTAATGATCATAATTCATTAATTGATAATTTGAGCCAATTTTATCCACTAACTCATGACTTAAGTCCTATATTTTATGATGAAATATGGGCATTTGATTTAAGATTAATAAATTCCTATTTTTTAAAAATTGATATATTTATAAAATAAATACAATGCCCTATTCAAAGCATGATTGTTGTAAAATTTAGAAAACACATAAGCTCATTATTATAATCGCAAAAATTATGGCATTAATTCCTAAATCTAATTAACATCTAATGAATATTTTTCCCAAATTTGGTTAAGTCTAAAGACCCTAAGTTGTTTTAGTCATTTTTAAGTCTTCTTACTTACATTTAAAAAATATCAAAAATCATTAATGATGATTTATAAAACTTTCATTTACATGTCTTAAAACAAATCAAGAATACTAAGTGATTTTAGTGTATTATTAAAAACCTAATCTACTTAATTCTTTTTCAAGAATATGCTAGAAAGTCATTATAATCATTAAAATAATTAGTATAATGCCTTTAAATAATTAAAGGTCAATCTTACCCTTTGCTAATGATTATAAGTTTATAACTCCTTTGGGTATTTTAGAACTACAATATATATATATATATATATATATATATATATATTAAGAAATAGAAAATTTTTTTCTTCACTTGGTTCCAAATGTACTCCGAAGACTGATATTTATATAGGAGACCTAAGACTAAAATAGGAAATATGCCTATTTGTATCCTAAAATTCTTTCTATAGTATTAAGGCTGTTAATGTCATATCAAGACTATTAGTGCCAATGATTCCTATAATAAATTAAGGCTATTAATGTCATATCAATGCTATTAATGTCAAATCAATGCTATTAACGTCAATGATTCCTAATAAACGATAGGACACAACAAGCCTTACATACTTGAAAATAGACTGACAGACATCTGAGAGAGAAGTCTTTACTTAGCCGATCCGGCAAACACACATTACTTAGATTACAAGGGGAAGAGAGAAGAGAGTGGAGAGAGCTCTGCCTCAAACAAAGAAAAAGACATCCTTATATAGAATATAGACAGAATTTGGGTGAAAATAACTCGCCCCTTGTAATCACGTTAACACCCCCCTCAAACTCATGATAATATAGTGGATGTCATCTTGAGTTTGCTTAGTAGATCTTAAAAACGCTTGGGAGGATGAATTTTAGTGAAGATATAAGCTGCTTGGTTAGCAGATGAGACGAGAATTAAAAATATGGTGCAGAAAGGAGCAGCGGAGCTAGGAGAAGGTTCCTACGATCAGATCATATATGTCAGATGAAATATCCATTACTGCTTCCTTTGAACTGCAAAAATCAGGCACAAGAGACGGAAAAAGAACACACAATTTCAAGAATCAGCCATGAGAGACGGAAATCCTTTGTAATGCTTGCTTTGATTTGTCATCGATCCTTGAAATCAGATAGAAGCGAACGCGGGAGACGAGACCAAACGTGGGAGAAGAATGAGACACGACCAGGCAGAAGCGGGAACCAGACGGGGGAGATGGAACCAAGCAGAAGCGTGAACAAGCAGAAGCGGACAGAAGGCTTGCTTCCTGGAGACGAGAGAAGAAGCCAAAGCCATGAGTGTCAGAGTGGACAGGTTTTGTTGAAGCCGAAGCGGACGAGGTTTGTCGAAGCGGACGGGGTTTGCCGAAGCAGACATGATTTGTCGAAGCCGAAGCCGACGATATCGGGTTTTCCGAAGCTGAAGCTGACGATCTTAGGTTTGCAGAAGATGAAGCCGACGATGCGGAGTTCTGCAGCCGAGCCGGCGGTGATGCGGCGAAAGAGTCTGAGAAGCCGTAGCGGAAGCAGATGATTTCAGTGCTTTCCTTAGCAGACAGTGGAATCTGAAGTGAAGTTTCTTTAGCAGACGATGATCAGAACAATGAAGGATGCAGATTGGAGCATACTATATTAGAAGCATATTGCGGGATTTATATTAGATGGTGAGATTTGAGTGATCGAGGGGCTTTTTCTTATGAGTGAATTAAGGAAAAAGAAAAAAAAGTTCTTCCCTTCCCGCAAGAAGGCTAGTGAGAAAAAAGTCTTGACGATCCTCCAACGAATACCGGTGATTCGGGCAAAAATTTGACTCTGATACCATAATAATAAATGTAATTTTGTATTCTTCGACTTCGATTAAATGTCATTAGTCGAAGACGATATTTATATAGGATATCTGCGACTCAAAATAAGAAATGTGCTCATTTGCATCCTAAAATTCTTATTATAGAATTAAAACTATTAATATACTCATATCGATCTATTAATGTCGACTCAATCTTGTGATGACGATGATTCCTATAATCACGTTAACAATATATCTATAATTATTTTTTTTAAAATTTAGTTTTTTTTAAAGAAATCGATATTTGTCAGAAGCTCAGCACATGAATTTACACGCGCGCTAAGCTTATGATGAAGCCTGTTCCAATGTCCTGTAATTAGAATCTCCGCGCACGCGGTGTGGATGAACCCTTGTCGCAGAGGGAGGCAAGTGACCCGCGGCCAGCAACGAGAACGAATACGACGCGCGCACACACACACATTTAGGTTAAAATTCATAAGAAATGTATTCATTATTAAAAAAAAAAATAGTTGAGTAATCCATAACATGATTTTTATTGATTTAATAAGTTACTTGTCAAACTAAAAACGAGTTTATTCACGAGCCTAAATAAGTAAATCGGACTGTCTTCAAATTCATTCATTTAATCTTTAAGTTTTAAAGAAATATGTAAATTTTTATTTTCTAATTTGAACAAAGTCGAACAAATAGTAATCAAGTTCAGTTCTACTTAATTGTCTAGGGCGTTGGCTTCATTTTCAAGTTTACATATAATTAACAATAAACCTCTAATCAAGCTATGTGGCACATGGCATAGTAAGAGTGAATTATTTGGTTGGTTTGGATAGATCTATTTTCAAATTGATCAAATCAATCGCAACCAAAATATAAAATTCAAAAAATCAAATCAATCAAAAATTCAATAAAACCAAACTGACTGAACTTAAGTTTAAACAATTAAATGATGAATTAAAAAAAAAAATTAGTTGTTAGTTATCAATTTAATTTCAAAATCCTCCTTTTATATTCAAAATTATCGATTTTTCGGTTTCTTCTGTTAAATAAAAACTAAAATTTAACTAAAATTTAGAAATATATTTTGAAACTAAATGGAATCTGCCGAACCTTTTTGAGTTTTAAGGAAATAATGCACACGCCTACGTGGCATCCGGCCTGGAAAGTCCTCAATCCCAAGCCTCGCGGGAAGCCACAACTCGACCTTAACCAGGACCGATCCACAAGCACCAAAGCTCACTCATTCCATCCATGACGAAATCCAACGCACCTCCGACCAACAAAAGCAATTATACTCCGCCGCAGGTCATCCCACCGCACACGCCCATGGGAAGCACAGTCGTACATTCGCCATACCATGCACAACGTGTACAAGTACTGACCGTAGGCAGCTTCCCTCTACATTACCTATCACCATCTATTTATTCTACTTGAAACTTGGATTTTTACGTAGCCTTCTGCACGCATGCTACGTGCGAAGTCTAATAACGTCGTATTAAATCATAGTTGTGTGTCGAAAAAAAAACGAATAGAATACGCGAATATTCCACCCACAGTATTATACGTTTGTTATTCACTGTATTATTCATGTGTTATTATATTATTATAATAGCGAAAATATTCAGGAGCGAATATACGACCGAATAACGAGAATCTACCGAATATCAGCAGAGAATATTCACAATGAATGCTTTTTTTTTTTTCGTCACGGCGTCTATTGTGATGCGTTTTTGACGCCTCCACAGTGGCTACATATGCAGTCCGGATGTAAAAGTTTTTCCCATTCCCCACACCCGATTGCTTAACCTCCAACATACGAATCAATAAAATAATCTAATTTAACTTTAAATTTAAATAAATAAATAAATAAATTATATTTATATATATGTATATATATATATATATATATATATATATATATATATATATATATATATATATATAATAAAACCTAATTTAATCAAACTCACCTGAGGCGCTGAACCTTTACGGCATATCGCCGAGATTACCGGCATTTGATCTGCCTAAAAATTCATTAATATATATATATAAAAATATAAATTAATTATTTAAAAAATATAAAATCCCTGATAATCCCAAGAAAGGAAGAAATAAGCTGATGAATTAAAAAGATTTGATTAAAAAAATTTTTAGAAAGAAATTTACTGATTGGTCTAGAATATTCTTCTGGGGTTACGGCCGTAATAAGAGAGATACCACTTGACGAACTTCTTGATTCCCGCCTCAAGATTCGTGCCGGGCCTGTAACCTAGCTCAGTCATGGCGACCGTGATATTCGCGTGGGTAAAGGGAACGTCGCCATTTGCAGGCATCTCGATTACGTTCTTCTTCGCCTTCACTTTGAGGTTTCGTTCCAGAATCGATACTAAGGTCGGCACCGTTACCGGCGACGTGTTGCCGAGGTTGATGATACGGTATGTCGCCGGACCGCGCTTCATTCCGCCGGATCCGGTAGATTTTCCGGCGGTATCGAGGGAGGAGATGCAGCCGAGCACAATGTCGTCGATGTAGGTGAAATCGCGTGCTAGATTGACGCCATCGGGACCTCGGTAGATGGTAATGGGTTTGCCGGCGAGGATTGATTTGGTGAAGAAGAAGTAAGCCATGTCAGGGCGGCCCCAGGGGCCGTAGACTGTGAAGAACCGAAGGCCGGTGATGGAGATGCCGTAGATGTGGTTGTAAGCGTGGGTGATTTCCTCGCCGGCTTTCTTCGTGGCGGCGTAGAGGGAGGCGGGGCGATCGGTGGGTTGGGATTCGGAGAAGGGGATATTATGGTTGAGACCATAGACGGAGGAGGAAGAAGCCCAGATGAAGGAGGGTTGGGGGTTGGTGGATTTGATTGACTCGAGGAGGGAGACGAGACCGGCGATGTTGGAGTGGATGTAGGAAGAGGGGTTTTGAATGGCGTAACGAACGCCGGCCTGAGCGGCGAGGTGGAGTATGTGGGAGAAGGAGACGATGCGGAAGAGATTGGAGAGGAGGATCTGGTCGGTGATATCGCCGTCGATGATGAAGATGGAGTGCTTGGAGAGGAGGGATTGGCGAGCTTTTTTGAGAGAGGGATCGTAGTATGAGTTGAAATTATCGAGACCGACGACGCCATCACCGCGTTTGCGGAGGGCGAGGGAGCAGTGGGAGCCGATGAAGCCGGCGGCGCCGGTGACGAGGACGGTGAGGCCGGATGGGCGGCGGGGGGTGGCGGAGGAGCGCACCTGGAGTTTCCACTGGTGGTCGGACCAGGAGGTTGAGGAGGAGGAGAATGGTTGGAAGGAGAAATAGGAAGCGGTGAGGAGGAGGAAAAAGGTCCAGATGAAGAAGTTGGTTGAGCAGGCGAAGCAGCGGTGGTACAGACGGTGGATATGGTGGCCGCGTTCCATTTTGAACTTACCGGGAGTGGAGGGGAACATGTCCTCCTCCATTAGAGGCCGCATTTGTTGTTATTGGATTATTTCGACTGAATTGGGAATTGAGAATTGGTGGAAGAGGAGAAGAAGCAGAGCAGGGATTTCTGAGACTGCGTCTGCTAAGTGTGAATGGCGGTGGAGAATGGGTATTAATAGGAGGGGAGTTGGGGGGGTAGGAGGAGGAGGGGGGACAGACTAACGCGTGGAAGGAGATGGCATATCGGATCCTCTATTTCTCTCTCTACAGCCTACTGGTGGGAGAAACTGTTAGGTTATTGAGGCTTAGTTCAAATTTATAAATTAATATATTTAGTTAGAATATTTTTAATGTATATATATATATATATATATATATATATATATATATATATATATATATATTTATTTATTTATAATAAATTTATCATATGTTTAATGGAGACTATGTTTTTTTTTACCTTCTCTAAAATGATACATTAAAAAAGTATTGGCTCAATGTTCAATTTGTAAGTTGGCTAAAGCTACCAAATAGAGGCCAAGTTAATACATTGTCTTATTTAATTCATTATAGGCTTTAAAAAGAGATATTTGCCGATTTAATTTCAAGATACATCATATATGTGATGATTCAAGATTACGATTATAAATTTATGATAGTTGACGAAATCTCAATGGTGACTCATTTCTCGTCGTGCTCTAAATTAAATGATGTATATATTTTAAGGAAATAATCTTACTTTATGGTCTCCTTTAGTGCTGTCAAAGAAGCTTGTTGTTCGCGAACAGTTCGTGTTTGGTTCGCCAAGAAGTTCGTGTTCGATTAGTTTGATAAGCAAACGAGACGAAGACGAACAATTTTTTTCGTTCGGTTTATTCAAGAAACAAAATACGAACAATAATGTGTTCGTTCGTGTTCGGTTCGTTATTGTTCGAAATATAAAATAATTTAAAATAATTATATATAAAAAATTATGATATTTTAAAAATAATTATATATTATAAAAATTTATCATATTTTAAATAATTAAACTTCTATAAATTATAATATATGATAAATTATTAGTAACAATAATAATATTATAATATTAATTATATTAATATAAATATTATAATATTATGATTAATATACTATATATTGAAATAAAACCCTAAAGAAAACCCTAAACGCCTTATTCGATTTGCTTCATTTTGAGGAAGTATGCTATCAAAACTAGGGCAGTCAAAAGCTCGTTGTTCGCGAACAATTCGTGTTCGGTTCGCCAGGAAGTTTGTGTTTGATTCGTTCGATAAGCAAACGAGACGAATACAAATAAATTTTTTCGTTCGGTTTGTTAAACGAACCAAACACGAACAGTGATGTCTTCAAATATTTCAAACACGAACACTAGCTTTGCTCGTTCGTGTTCGATTCGTTTACACCCCTAATCTCCTGCTACCATTATTTTTAATCGAGATAATTTGTTTGTATTATATTTTTGGTAAATATTATGAAAATTACATGGCACCAAATTTGAATTTTTTTTTTGCCTCCATCACTAAATTGACAAAACATTTAAAATGTCCAATTGTACCTTTGGAAACTTGCTAAGATTTTTTATTGGCAAAAGTCTAGAATATGCTTAAATTAACATTGTCTCTAGAACTAAAAAATAAATAAAATATTTGATATAGTTTATGGTCAAAATCTTAACTGCCAATTTATATATCAAACTTACCATTACAAACTTTTTTCTCTAATGATTTACAAAAATAATCTTAATAATAATAATAATAATAATAGTAATTCACTTAATAGTTTATTATGATAACATAGAATTAGGTCTTAGAAATATATATATATATATATATATATATATATATATATATATATATATATATATATATATATATATATATATATATATATATGGTACAATATTTCAATTGAATTGAATGGCTTAAACATTGTTTTCATGAGCAGCATAACATGTATCTCTACAATAATGTGGATTGCATTTTCTTATAATCAATAGTTATGAGAGTAAACTATTAATTTTATCCTTACAAAGTGTAAACCAACAATCATAATTAGCAATAAAAATTGATTAATTTGGTTGCAATGCATATATCAATGGTATACATTCATAATCAACTAATTCATTACTATTATTATTATTATTATTGTCGCTGTCATCATCGTCGTTGGTGTTGCCGCAGTTGCTTGTCTTCAATCCAAAATGTAACATCGATGATTAGAAGTAAAAGGAGTTAACAAATGAGTAAAGTGTTAAAATAGTGCAAATCCATCATTTTAAAAAATGATTTCTAATTTTCGTGCAATAATTTGATCCCTATAATTGATTGTAATGCTCAGTTTAATGATTGAGTCAACATAAATGATACAAAGGGCTAGAGGGATCAAAATGATCATATTTTTGTATTTTATTTATTTGCTGATAAAACACAGACAGATATATTACTTTACTACACAGAAAAAATTGCATGGAATAACAAGCACCACATGCGTAAAATCCGGACATATGCTTGAGGTGAATAGTCCTCATTTGAACTGATCACGTTAGGGAGAATTATCTAAAAATAAATAAATAAATAAATAAATAAATAAATAGTGTGTATCAATACTATTAGCACAAATCTCAAAGCAATAAAGCGGTCCAGGATGATGGTTAGACAATTAAGGCATTAGGCAATAGGAATATCAGCTTAGCAGATCATCCAACAAACAATAGCTCAGTCAGAGTTGACCGACACACTATGACGAGGGACTAATCTGGTAGGCCACTCATATGGTTCCAAAGCCGGCCGACGAGTTTTTTACTTTAATAAGCTCGCTCGCCACTCAGCTGGTTGCCTCAGTCTTCAGTTAAAACTCAAGAGCATTGACTATTTGGTTACCGTCTTATTTGAATTCAAATTATAATACAGAGTTGATAGTAAATCATCACAATTAAATTGTATTAAAGACAGTTTCCCAAACCGTTCTCTCTTTTCTATAACTATACAAATATGCTTCTACAAAAAGAGTGCAAAGGGGAGATAAAAAGGCCTCCCCCTATTCTCAATTGCTCTTTCTCATCCTCTTTCTCTTAGTTTTAACCATCGAGGCGTGTTTTCAAAAAGAACAATCCAACATAATAAATACATGATCTGTAAGAATTCTAATGACAAATTTATTTGATTATTTCCAATTTATAGGAACTTTTTTTGAATGTAAGAGTGCAGTCTGTTTTCCATCATTCTTGACATGCACTGCATTTCAATACTTTTGCAAAAACTTTACTTTAGCTCTCGCATATCTCAAATCTAAAAGGAGACCTCTTCACAATTTTAATATTTTTAATACCGCTTCAAATTATTCACTAAAATACTCTCGAGTTATCTAGTTACTGTTATTCTTTAAAAAAATCATTGTATAATTGTTTTTGTCGCCTCATTAACTCTTCCATAACACCAAATTATTCATCTTTAAAGCCGTTTTTCAAAATTATTAGGGATAATTACATAAAGAACATCCGAAACATTAATATTTACAAATCAAGCACCTAGATGTATTTCTAAACTATCGAACCAATGCATTTAGGCATGCCAGGATAAAATCATTGATAATTTGATAAAAATAAAAAAACATAAGTTGAGGTTTTATCATAATATCTGATATTTAAGTTGAGAATTTCAAAAAATGAATGAAAGAGAATGCTTGGTTTGTAAATATCAATCTTTACGGTGCTCTATATTGCCCAAAATATTTATGACTTGCAAAAAAAGATTTCATCTTTAGAGCTCACCTACAATATTTTCTCATACGCTCGTTATCTAGATTGAAAAGACCATCTTTCATGCTAAATCTAGCTTGGTTAATTACAGCCATGAAATCAATTCGAGTGCTTTTATCACCTATTTTCACCTCCATTAAGACAAACTTTATAAATGCTTGGCATGTTTTTAATAAGGATGAATCTCAGGTCACCTAAGAGATGTCACAATATATCTGTCTGAAGTTTTTGTTTAGATATCTAACAAACCACACTATTCTTATGTATTTACATATCTAACACCAAAGCATTCATATTTACATACATAAGACTGAAATCTTTACAATAAAATTAAAAATACCACCATTACTATCTTATTTAAAGGTGACATGCCTTTTCATGCATAGGTATATAACACCAAGGTGTTATAATGTAAATATCATACTATGGGTGTTAGAGATGTAAATAATATAAATATTAACTGTCCCACAAAACGTCACATCCCCAATTCCCCATAAACAGTAAAACATATCTTTCAAGCAATCAGCTACAAAAGCCTTGAAAACGAATGCACTAAGAATGAAGAAAATAAAATAAAATAAAAACTATAAAAAATTTACAATTTTTAGAGTGTGAAGTGCTCCCAATTTAGAATTATATAGTTTTCAGGAATATGAAATTTACCAGAATTTGTTAGTTGGGCAACTTAATTGGTTCATACTTTTCGCCAAAGGAACCACCTTTCTGCTTCTGGTACTGAATATATCGAAGCGTGCTGGAAAAGAAAGGATCAGCAGTTGGAACTGCAGTTGAGTTATTATCACTTTGCACTTCCGTAATGATTAATTCAATCAGATCGTCAATTGCAGAGCATGTGATCTGCAGGTTTCCTTTCTCAAAGAAATACAAATACCTGCAAATAAACCAGAATAAATTTACAAATTTAAAACAAGGCAATTTTGATAATTATTTAGTAAAAGAAAAAAATGGATCATAATATTCTAATCAAAGTTTTAGTTATGATGAATCTTTAGGTAATTGAATCTATTTTAAGATGAATGCAATATGTAGGTAATTGATATCGTATTCATCTTAAAGTAAGTTTAAGGACTTTGAGGACTGTCCTGAACATTCTTTGGTCAGGATATTCAACAACATCAACAACAATAACAATAACAAGCCTTTATCCCACTAAGTAGGGTCGGGATATTCAGATATAGTTTTTTTTTTAATTTTTCTTTTCAAATAAATATTTTATTATATGAATCCTTACTTGTTGAGTATTTCAACAAACAAAGTGACAGGTCCACTGCTACCCTTTGTGACATTAGCCATTTGTTGTGCTGTATTTGCAATCTTCAAGGCACGTTTTAAACATAGGAGAGCTCTACAAGTATAAAATGAGTTTAAAATACAGGAATATAGACCATATAGTGCGCATCAAATGCAAAAAAAAGAAAAAAAAAAGGACAAAATAATTTCATGAATAAATATTCTAAAATGGAATCCTAAAATAAAGCCACAAGTCAGATTACACATTGTGACATATAGCTCCTCTTTGAAGGACCAAGTTCAGGATAGAGGAATCTTAAAATGATATCCATCAATTCCTCCATGAGAATCTAGTTAGCTTCCATTGGGATCAATTGCACGACAAGCTTAGTAAGCTCATGAATAACTATATAGTTCCCTCTAACAACTAGATAGAAATTCCTTCTTCCCTTTCCAAATCACCATGAACATTAGAAAACTGAGTTATTGGATCACTCAAAGATATTCTATGATAAAATCGAAATGTAAAATTATTGAACAACATCCACGCAAGAATATTTTAGAGAATATAATTCAAGAGAATGATAAAAAAAATTTGGGGAGAATCTACACATCAAGAGGAGCCTCGCAGAAGATAGTTTTTGCTTCTTTTCATGAGATAAATGGAGCTGAGTGAAGAAAATTATACTCAAATACTCCTAGAACTTGAAAGAGAAATATGAATGGAAGGGGAGGATCTTTTGTTAATTTATTTTGAAACTTCATGAAATTTTTTGGAATGTTAAAAGAATAGGATTGATTGTTTTCCTTTTTTAAAGTTTCTAAAAGGAAAATTAAAAAATGCAAAAATTAGAAGCTTTGCAGCTCCTGGACCCCATGCGACACGAGCAGCATTGACTATGGCCTCTGCCTACCAATGCTTGGTCGGGCTCTGATATGTTGGCGCCTAAAGAAAATTTGTCTTGTGTATATCTAAGAGTAATTTAGTCTTTTATTATTATTATTTTTGGGTATAAATAGGCTTGATATGTCTAGGGTTAGGTTTAGGGTTTGGGAGAGATTTCTTACCTCTCGAATTGTAGGAATTGAGAGAGATTGCCTACCTCTCTAATTGTAGGTGCTTGTCTTTTGTATTTTTGTTGAGTTGTTTGGATTATTGAAGAAGATTTATGTATGCTCTAATTTATGTGGGAAAGCGTATCGATTTTGAAGTCAGATCATATGTGGGTCATTTGGGTTCATTTTGAATCTTGATAATCCTTTTCAAGTGTTTTTGGGCCTCTGCAAACCACTACCAAAATTAAATTATGGTAATTAACAATCTGATGAGGCCTTTGAAGTAGAATTTGAAATACTTCGGAGAATTTTGAGCTTTGTTTTCCATTAAATTTTTACTTGAAAGATACGCCAACTCCACTGAATGGCGAACATGGTTGAGGGAGTAAGTTGGTTCATGGTTTCTATGGGAGGTTCACATTAACATTAAAGAGTCTTCATCCCTTAAATTACCTCAAATTTGTAATTTAGCATCAAAAAATTTTTAGGATTGGGATTTTTTTCAGATTTGGCAGAGTTTGGCATCATAAAATAGGGGCAACTGAAATGCATTCTAGAAAATTTATATAGCCATGTATGAATTTCCAAGTGGTTTTCAGACATCAAAGAACATGTATATTTTGAAGAAAAAATCTAGGAATTCAGCATGAGATCATTAGAACATCCTTATTAATAAATTTATAATCAAGATGGTATGATTCAATGAGAAAAAACAACGATATCAAGAAACTCCTGACCCTAAATAAGTACTTAGAAGCATAACCGAAAGCTTTTTAAAACTGTTTGAGGTTTCAAATGACCAATACAGTTTATTTGCATGCAATCAAAACATGCAGCAGCGAAACAAATCAAAACATTTAAATTTGTTAAATTTTGAGTTCATCAAAGAACTAATATAGACAAAAAAAATATAGAATGATGAAACGTGATCTATATGGACAATCTAATAGAGCGTCTAAATTTTTTGAAGAAATAATTGAGGTACTCATAAATTTATAAATAAATCCAAGTTTTACACATTAAAAAGATTTTTTGTAGAGGTCATTTTCAGGTTAGAATTCCAGATCTTTGACAGTTGTTTGGAGCCCTAACTATTTTTTGAATTTTGCCTATTTAGACTTTTGGTTTGCCCTTCCTAGTCACACAATCTGCCTCCGGCTAGGAGGAGAATAAGGTCGACCACCTTCTCGCTTCCAACTTTCAATGATGATGATCACTGTGATAATTGAAAAATGAAGATGAACACCACCAAATGATTTCGAAGGCCTTCATCGCCTGTTGTCCACTAATGCAAACAATCGACATTTCTTGTCATTTGATAGTTTTGCGGTCAATCTTTCAAGACATCCATAGTAACCCATCATTTGACGCTAGCACCCCCCATCAACTTATATTTTCAAACATTGACGTTAGCCATCGTCATAATCAGACGCCAACATCTATCATCGTCCAATCTCAACACAACAAAATCATTGCCTACCAAAATTTCGATCAATATTTTAGGAGACCACTTAGAATTATGACAAATGTTTCTGAACTTCAATTTACACAGTGAAGTCACTTCAACAAGGCTAGACCTCGTGGTTCTCCCCATTATGGGCTTTTTATATAAAGAAAAACCTATGTGATGCGGCACTCCCCTCTATAGGTTTTCTAGGTCTAAAAAAAAAAATGTGATGCGGGTTGTTTATCAATGCGCACAATCTTCATGTATGCTTAACTCTATTGCCATAAATATTCAAGCTAACAAGAATGAAATATGTTGAAGAGGCGACAAAAAAACAAAGCAGTTATGAGTTCAAATGAATGAAACTCGATTTGATGTTAGGAAATGAACTAGACAACTACATACCCGAGATCATTGCAAAAAATCAACTATAGGTAAATTACTGTGAAGTCATACACAACAAGAGAGAAACTTAGGAGTCAATGGCCAGATAGACCAAAGGACAATATGCGTGCAAGGACTCTCAAAGCCCCTGCTAACCAGTCTTTAGAGATAGAACGCATTGAAGGCAAGAAAGTAATTGCAAAATGTCACCTTTCTCCATCCTTGATTCCATCTTGATCATCAACCCAAAAGAGGTGCGAGCAAGAATAAACTGCACTGCACTGATCAGGCTTTTTCAAAAGCTTTGCAGAATACTGCCAAGAAAAAAGGTTGAACTTTGAAGTTCAGACTAAACATAATTAAAAATAAATGAGCATGGGTATAAAACCAACCCCTGTGGCCTTATGGGTTAGTGTATCTCTATTCTCAACCCCAAATATGTTCATCCGCTGAAGAGTTCCAATAATTAGGTGAATTGCCGTCACCTGAGCTTTTGAATCCTATATTTATTATAGGGAAATAAAATTGAAAAAATGGTAACTTCACGGCAAGATACTCCATTGAGCAAATAACCAATGATAACACAATAACACCTAAATTAGGCTTGAATATTTGTATTCTAGTTTCTTACTGCAACTTCTTCTTCATATAATATAAATGCCTGTGTAAAAAACTCATAAGCAACAGGTTCAAGATCGCAATCATTGGCAGCCTGCAAAAGCATTAAAGCAGAAATAATAGTTGCTGTTGAAGGCAGATATGAGAAATAACCAATTGAAAGTTTGCGTACCTCTGCACATTGTAAGTACAACCTAAGCGCAAGTTCGGGTGAAGGAACAGCTGATAGTGCCTCAATGGACTGAAACATATCGATAGAAGAAAAATAATGAATATAAACAAGTCAAGAAAAGCTGGAGATTATGGGAAGAAAGGATGCCAACCAAAGCTCAATCACTGCCAATGTGTAATAATAAAGCAAAAAATAAAAATAAAAATAAGAATATCATATTGAGAAACTGCTACTTGAAAATATCATTTTAACAAAATCACTTTGAAGATGCACTCAAAGAAGAAACACACATTTCATAAGGTATAATTTGTCCAATGAAGCAAGCTAGGAGGCTCTACATGTCAACTACAGAATATATTTATGCATGAAGCGAATATGGAATGTTAAACAAACATGGACGCAACAAGCAATGTAGCTCCACCGAATATAAAGCTTGGAGTTCAAACCTTCACAATGTAATGGTATTTGTCGATTACATAAACATATAACACAAAGAATTAAGTACAAAAAAGGGTTAGGATGAACTCTGAAGCAAAGAGTGCAAATATGTCAGCTAAACAGGGCATTAAAGTTCAAAACATTCAAAGTACATGAAACGTGATCAATTCATGCTTTTCAATGTATAAATCAAAATTATTAGCAGCACTCCTCCATTTCCATGATACTCATTACCTTCTGTGGTCCCCCATTTTACACGAGTAAACTACAACTACCTGCTCCCACACTTTCTATTACTCTAGAATCTTCCTGTATACCTTTATATAAACTAATTGTGTAAAGCTACAGTTAGAAGAATGAATAGATGATCCTTACTACCTATTTTCCTCTCTGCTTTGTCTCCTACAGTTTTTCTATTCCTTAATCAGCCTTCATTATCGTATCAGAGCCGCTTGCGAGAAACAGGCGTCCTCAGTCCACCGGGTGAGCATCTTGACTATAAATCACAGTCAACCTTATCATCTTCTCTTAAATGGATTAATCAATCATCTCAGAAACTCAATCCCCTTTCCTTCCTGTATCAAACATCAACATTCCCCTCCCTTAAAATTCTTGCTCTCTCACCTAAAACATTTAACCAAAACAAGCTAACCACCGAGAACTACCATGTTTGGCTTGCCCAAATTCTGAAAATCTTTATGGCAAATAGGTTTGTGGGGTTCCTTGATGGCAGCTGCTCTTGTCCCCCAAGATTCACCGATGAAAACAATACTGGTACCGAAAACTCACAATTTCACCTATGGAACCTCATAGATAAAAATCTCACAACATCGCTATACTCCATCTCCCCAAGTGTACTTCCCCACATTCTACATCTTCACACTACAGCAGTCATCTGGACAACGCTACAACGTCGATTACAACTCACGAACAGATCTTGTGTGATTCAGTTGAAGAACGAATTTCACCATATTTCAATGAAGGGGAACACTATGATACAATGCTTAATTGAAATCTGACATCTCATGGATCAAATAACAACAGCTGGATCAAAAGTTGATCAAGAAGATGTCATTCTATACATCCTCAATGGTCTTCCTTCTTCATACAATGCCTTCAAGACTTCTACCCATCGCACTTGAGGATCTCCACTCACTTTGTAGTGAGGAGATCAACATCAACAATGAGAATGCAAAAGCCATCCCCTCCATTGAATCTCAAATGGCCCTCACAATTACTCATGGAAGAGGTCAATTCAACAATCAGGGAAGAGGAAGAACTCAGTCGACAAACCAACGTGGAGGCCATTCTAGCGGCACTAGGGGGCCGCCAATCAACTCACTCTCTCATGATATGCCAAATATGCAACAAAACAGGTCACTCAACATAAATATGTTGGCATAGAACCAACCATCGAATAAACCCCTACTACTCCACCTCAAGCTCTAGTGGCCCACCATTCATATACAATTCGACATATCGAATGCTTTTCTCTACGATACCCTCAACGAACAGGTTTACGTGAAACAACCACCAAGCTTCAATGATCCCCAATTTTCCCACCATGTGTGCTTGCTCAAGAAATCTCTCTATAGCCTTAAATAGGCCCACGACAGTGGTTTATGACAATCTCTGACTTCTTTATCAAGAGCGGTTCTCACATCAGCAAAGCATATCCATCTCTACTAATATATAATCAAGACAATGTTCAAATATTTGCCCTGATTTTCGTAGACGATATTCTCATTACATGCAAAGATCCCCTACCATCTCCAAGATGACCGACCGCATGGCTGCCCAGTTCCAGCTGAAACATCTAGTAGGACCGATTGGATGCTTTTTTGGGTATCGAGGTTCAGAAAACAGCCAAATCTTAACTTCTCAGCTAGACTAGGTACGTTCTTCAACTTCTCGATACCGCTTGAATGTAGGACTGCGCTCCAATCAGCACTCCTGCAAGCGAGACCACCCACTTCCCCCACATCAAGACAAACTTTATACACCAGCAATTTAAATTGTACATACTACTCTATCCACTATTACATAGAAAATTTAGAGAATATTATCTAAATTAAGCAAAGTGTTGTCTGATAAGCAGGTGCACGTAAGTTGCGAAGAATCTTTTCATGTACTTCCATTATAAAAGGAAACTGATGCATATTTGAGCTTCTTCATCCCAACCCATCTTTCTGGTTTTTAAAGTGAAATTGGGTGGGACGGTTTAGATGTGCCATGAAGGATTTGTAGACTCGTGGTAAGAAATGTCTATAAACATGAGAAGAAAAATCCCATTCTAATTGAATACGTGAAAATGACCAATCAAGAAGACTAACCTGATTCAATATCTGAAATATTTTCTTTGTAGTGGAACGAATATCGTCGCCATCCATATCTCTGTCTTGAACTTGCAAACGTCTCAGCAACTACAAGTCAAAAGACAACAGCTGTTAACTATGCTGAAAGTATTCAATAGAAAATATTCTAAAAGAATTTCAGAAATTCTAATAAACTACTGCAAATATAAAAAGAGAATACAAACAAAGCAATCCGTTGAAGGAAAATTTATAAGTTATTATATTTAGAGGAAATAGTTAGGGAAATATTTGTTGACATTACGTAATTGAAAATATACTGCTGTTAACTTTGCTGAAAGTATTCAATATAAAAATATTCTAAAATAATCTCACAAATTCTAATAAATTACTGAAAATATCAAAAGAGACAAATATACACAAATACAATCTGTTGAAGGTAAATTTAGAAGTCAGCATATTAGAGAAAATAGTTGGGGTAACATTTGTTGAACATAGAGTAACTGAAAATATATGTAAATGATTTGAATATATATGCCATGATGTGAGTTGGGGAGCCCGGTCCACTTAGTTCTTAATTGACAGTTATTAGAATTTAATTTGATTGAATTAAATTCTTTCCTTGCCTTGCCTGTTTTTGGGAGTCCTGCTATCCATGTTTGCAACAGAAGAGAAAAGGAAATAATCAAGGCGCTTTCCTTAATTATTTGAATTTTTTCTAATTTGAATATTCTTTCCTTTGTTGATTTTCTGCCGTCTGAATTACTCTTTCCTGCTAACTCTTCTTCACGAAATAATTTGGCTTACCTTAATGGGCCGAATTGCTGGAATTATAAAGTGACGCATGTTGCTGGCTCTCCCATGCGTGCACATAATTCCTTTGGTGCAAGGAAGGAATCGCATGGTATTACCTGCTAGTCGGTGTTATTTTTGGTGTGGAGTTGCCCGTTGGAAGCTGTCGGTCGCCGGAATCGGAATTTTGTCGCCTGCTTCGGAAGGACGTTTTAATTATATATAAGTTTAGAAAAATATGAAATCAAACTAACCCCATATTTTTCATAGTTTGAATGAAAGAGCACTACACCTCAAGACTTATATTTATTCCGGAAGACAAACACAAGACTTGAGGGTGAGGCTCAATCAAATAAACAAAGAAATATATGACGTCCGTTTGGTTTGCGAAATCATTTTATTTGCCGACAAATTCCCCTATTTAATACGAAGAATTAGATAGAGTTTATATTAAGCTGAGTTCGGAAAAACTACCTATAAGGGCAAGCCCTTATAATTAATTACATCTTAAATGACCGAAGTCACTTAAGAAAACTATCGATAAAAATCAGAAAATATTATCCTCAAAGAGGTCAAAAAGATAGGACTTTTCAATGAAATCGAACGAAGAGGTGTGTAGGGAGATTGACTCAAATTTGAAACATTTATTGTAGGATCCAAAAAGGAAAGAACTAGGGGATGTCACATATCCTGAGGAGAACCTCGGTGACTTCCCAAGCTATCTTATGGTTTGACTTAAATTTAGGGGAGAAATTATTTAAAGGTTTTATCCTGCCAATTTTTATTAATTAGGACTCACATTTGCGTGAAATGATCACACAAATAGACTGGAAGATGTGAGGATTTAGGTCGTAACGAAAGACAACCTCGGAATCCTAAGACGAGTTAGAGCTTATATTGTACAGCAGAGCTATACGAAAGGTCTAAAGAGAAGTTGAGGATTTATGTCGCACTAGGCGAACAACCTCGAAATCCTATGGATTGTTGTTTAATTACTAAGGAATGGTTCAGCTGGTGAAGATATGTCCTGCTGTTGAAGATGATTGTGCTGTCCACCGCGCTGGCTCCAAGCTCCTTATCATGACGAGTTTAAGTTTTCTAGGGTGTCAGGTTATGATGTCAAATCAGGCGGCCCTATGGTTGTAGTTCTTCAAATATTTTATAGGGAACATGTTGAAGTTGTACAGTGTATAGAATGACGGTAGGATATATAGCACAGTATAAGCATTAGATTATGCAGTAAAGGAAACAGTACAACATGCGGTGTAGAGAAAAAAAGCACAAGGTACAACAGGAAAGTGATTACAAGAAAATAACATGTTGTAAACGGAAAACAAACCTGCATACCTGAAAGATTCGTTGTTCCTTAGGTGTAATTGATGTAACAGATACAAATAACAAAATTTGAGGAAACATGCTGAAATGCATCGTATAAACTAAAGCAAAGCAGAAAAGAAATGTCACCCAGAAAGAATGGTAAATGGCTCACGATGGAAAACTCGGGAAAATCGATAAATAACAATTCAAATAAAATCATCAAAACCTCAGGAAAAATCCCAGAGAAAAGACGAGTGCTTTGTCCAAAAATCTCGTTAAAAACATATGAAAAAGTCCGAAAAGAGGGGACCGCAAGCACTCGGGTAGAGCTAGGCTCAGATATATATATTTGTACTCGAGGGTCGTCAAAGGCTGCTATCGGTCACCCGGATGTATAGAGCCCGCCGTTCAACTAGAGGGGTGTCCTACTGAACCTAACTTAGGAGGGTGTTCCTTAGCCCAGTACTAGTAATCAATAAGTGGACAACCAAGCTACTTTTGATAGGGTCTCTCAAGGTGGTGCCAGGGTTCAAGTGGAAAGGGATTTCACTCTCCTTGATGTGGATCGTTTTTGGATCACTGATAGTGCGGATGGGTCTTAGCAGGAGGCTGTGGTGGAGAGCAAGTCTCTCTTTTGCCAGCATTACAAAATGTTTGGGCACATTAGAGACACCTGCTATAGACTGCATCCTCCCTAGAGGAAAAGGGCTACTGAGCCTTCTGTTATTATTGAAAATTCCCAACATAGAGTTGACGCTACCTTGGCTCAGGAGAATAGAGTAGCATCTGATGCTGATAAAAGTTTGAACTAAGCTGACATGGCTGTCGGGGAGAAGTCTCAGCCGGTCATACAAATTGCCACTCCGGAGACTACAGTGGTTACTGAACAAGCTGGATGTGTGGCACTTCTTCCTGTGCCGCAAGCTGTCTAGGGGACTACTTCAGCCGTCCCCTCCAACAGATACATCCAAACTTTTAGCAGAAAAAGAATAATTCCCCTACCAATTGTCGAACCCACCGACAAGAATCAACACGACTCTACGGAAGAAGGAGAAGTAGAAGAAGTAGAAGAAGAAGATGATGGAGAAGACTGGCAGGTATATCATTTTCGAGGGAAGAAGAAGCCTAGGGTTATACTCCTATTTGATGATACCCCGGTGACTCAGGGCAATGGAGTAGCATTAAAGAGATTACTCCATAGACCTCCAAGAAACAGAGCGAAAGTATCATGTTCTCGCTCTTGACTTTGTTCTGTAATTTTTGAATATTATGGATCTTTTTTGATAGCATTGTATTGCAGGGAAAGGGCTCCATGAGCCCTCTCCTCAAGCCTCTTTAACCGCTTTTAAATCAATATAGGCCCTACTTCTTTAAATATATATATATATATATATATATATATATATATTTCAAATTTATATTTTTAGCATGCAAGTGGATTTCAGGCATACAAAAGAAAGTTGTATTAATTTTATTTGTAGTGAAAATATATTTTTATAAATATTGTTACTATTCTTATCAAATCCGTTTTTTATCAGTTTTGAAAATTATGATTGTCCACGAGTCGATCACGTCGTCGGGCACAGAACCGCCAACAATCTAAGAAGGTACGGGTACCCCGCTAGTCTTGTAGCGGTGAATGATATCATCATCTTACGGTTCACCAGGTCCCTGGATTGGGCTCTGATGTCGTAGGAGGAAGTATCATTCCACTCTACCACCGGTGTGCCTTTGTCATCACAACCCTAAGTCCCAAAACAAAACTGAACTACTTGCGACATTGCTTGATGGTTTCACGTATAGCAAAAGGCTATACGTGGACACTTATGTATCAGACAAACATAAATAAAAAAAACCAAACTAAGAAACAAGGAAAAAAAAAGAACAAAAATGAGATGAGAGAGAGGAAGCACTAATCCACCTAAAACACCGAAAATACGAAGGATGAATCAGCCCTCAAAACTCGTAACGAAAAGACCCGAAAAAAAAAATAGGGCCCAAGGTCTTTGAATCAATCCAGAAGGATTTCATTTTCTCGCTGTTAGAATTAGATCGACCCGAGGAGGGTGTTCCTTCCAATTCTTATTTCGAACAAATCAAAATAGGGTCGAACCAACACGACGATCACCCACCAATGACCTCTTAACGTCGGTATCCAAAACCCAAAGATATCTTTTATGAAATCAATTCATCTAAGCCAAATACTCTCCCAAAATAAAATTTTGAAATATTCCAAACTTCATAAATCAAACAAAAGGAAAGTGACCCAGGAAGACCGCCACTGGTATTTCCAAATCCATGCCAAAATTAAAATTTTCCAACTCCCAAATTAACCAATAGCCTCATGTGTCAAATGAACATAGAACCATCCAATAAAACCAAATAAATGCTCATGACCAGGGTCAGTAGAAGAGAGGAGGCAGCCACCAAGGCTCTCAGCCAAGTCCACCAAGAGAAAAAGGGGCTCACGATTAAGGCAAGAAACAGAGCCAAAAGAGGCTCACGGCCAAGGCAACCCAAGGCACAAAAAGGCTCACGGCTAAGGCAAGAAACAGGGCCAAAAGAGGCTCACGACCAAGGCAACCCAAATCAATTACATGAAGATATTTGATATACATAAGAGAGTACGAAATACCATTATCATTTTGAGATAACTAAATTAATCCACCAACAATCATCCAAGTAATTCAAGTCCAACAAGAAGGACTAAATCAAATTAAGGAGCCCTCAATATGTCTCACGGGTAGGAGCTAAGGCTAGCAAACCGAGGCCCCAAACAAAGCCAAAACGAACCCTTCAAGGCCCATAAGTGAAGTTCAAAAAGTTAAGACAAAGCCTCAACAGAAACCCAAAAGCCAAAGGCCTCAATGAAATCAATATCCCATGCCTTAATGGTGCAAACCGAGCACTAATAAGAACCAAACCCGAACCACAGCTAAGGCTCAAAACCCGGCCACAACAAAAGGCTAGAAAATATCCTCACGCCTTCAAGATATCAAAAAGTAGGGCTACCACATGCTTCAAATGAAAAACAGCTATAGAACTTTTCCAAATCAAGATAAATTTCTTTATAGCATGTATTTTTAAGCCAAAAAAAAAAGAAAGAAAGAATTTAAGATGCTAGAACCGAGCCTCCCATATACGTGAAAGACCAAATAAACCTTCCAATATCTCATGCTAGATAAGAATGAGTGAAAAGCTTCATGATACATATCCTAACATGCTTGCAAGAGGAGCTAACATTATCTCAAAGCTACATTCTAATATTTCCAATTTGCCTTGAACAAAAAGAAAAGAGAAGAGCTAATAACATGCCATTCTTTCACCATCTCAAGCAAGTAATCAAATCTAACTCCTAGAACATGCTCATATTTCCATTTCTAGATGCTTGAGTGCCAAGTATTTAAAAAATATAAGTGTAATATCACGCTAGCATGCTGTATTGTCCATTGCACCAAGCTAAAGGGGCTCGGTAGAGAGAAAACCGAAAAGAGGCAACGCACAGAGGGGGGAAGAAGATACCTCCTTGAAGCAAAAAAGCAACATAGAAACTTTAAAAGCACTTCTCAACTTCAAGTCTCCCTTCAACAGTAAGAGGAAGCCAACCCAAGCACAAGAGCTAAAGCAGTAAGTGAGAAAAGAAAATGACAGAGTTTTCCTTCCCTCATTCCCTTCTCTTTTTTTTTTTTTTAAGAAGAACCAACGTGTCATTAGAAGAGGGGGGGGGGGGAGAACCAATCTTTCAAACAAGCAAATAACCCAATCCACGACACATAGGTGCCTAGCCGAATAGCCAAACAGAAAAAAAAAAAAGAAACAAAACCAGGCAAAATGAAGCAAGCCCGAGCCACACCAAGCAAGACCGAGTAAAAAAGAAAGGGAAAATAAGGTTACCAGCTAGTGTAGAACACATAAGAAGAGCAAGGGATCCAAGATTCAATCCAGCAGCACCTCCCTTCCTTTCAAAAATTTTGGCCAGCACCCAACCCTACCTCAAATGGGGGTTCTTATAGGCCAGAGGGAGGAGGAGGTGTGCGTTCCTTACCTGAAAGGCCGGATGGAATGGAGGGAGGCACGGGAAAAAGGCGACAAAGTGCTGCAGGGAGGAGCAGCTACGCTCGACGATAAGACAGAGGGTAGAGGGATAAGAGTCGAGCAGGGGATAGGAGTGTGTGTGTGGCTCGAGGAGGAGGCCGCAGGGGATATGATCGAGCATGGGAGTGAAAGATCTAATCAGGTGGGCCTGCTCGAGCGCGGGAGAGGAGGAACGGTCTGTCGATCGTGCGAATGGGAGAGGGGAAGTGCCGATCGAACCGTGGGGAGGATTTAGGGCTTAGGATATATTAGGGAAGGGAAAATATATATGTATATATATATATATATATAATAACAATAATAATAATATTATTATTATTATTATTATTATTATTATTATTATCCCCATTTTGCACATTTTCTCCCCGACAGGCTATCATCGTGAAATGAACATCGAACTTAGGCAAAATCGACGTTCCAGACATATCGGCGCAGTTCGTTTGGTCATCCGGGGTCGTCTGGGCAGCCTCATCGACGATCGGGTCAAAATCACGTCAAATTTTGATTTCCGTTAAAATTTTGGTTCGAGCTCAATTGATCAGGATGGTGCAGATGGTTGTCATGATGTGTTTAGAAAAGGCTTGAAGTGATTTTGAGTTGGTTCGGGAGTTCAATTTAGTGGATTTTGGTCGTTTAGTCAATTTGGGGGCAAATTTGGGGGTTTTGAATGTGGGTCGAAATTGAGTGAAATTGAGGCTTGACCAAGGCCAATTAAAGGTCCAATTTGATATGTAGGATCGTTATGGAGGGTTTAGGATCCAAATTGGGGCAAATTGAGATCAAATTGACTTCAATTGAAAGGTTTAAGTTGGTTTTGGGGGCAAAAGATTAAATTGGGTAATTTGGTGAAATTGAGGTGTCAACCATCCTGATTTGAGCCCGGACCAACGAAAACTCCATTTGGGTCTTCTTTGTACTGGTGCTGGCTAAACCCCAGCCCAAGGCTAAAGGGTCTAGGAGACTAACTACATGAATTTCCCAAAGGATCAGGGGACGGAAATCAACAAGTTTAGGTTTAGGGTTGTGAGTGAATGGAGGTGAAAGTGAGTGCAAGTGAGTGAAACAGTGAACTAGCTCCAGAACAACACCTAGGGTCAATTCTAAGGTCAAGCAGTCCTATGGGTACTCTACTCGAGCTCTCCTATAATGACCCCATCTACTAAGTGCTAGAGGTCTGGATCAGTATATGGAACTTCAAGTTGAGCAGAGAAGAGTTTAGAATTCCTAATGGTGAGGGTTCCTTTTCTAGTCTTCTAGGAACAGTCAACGGGAAAGTCCTATGGCTAGACCCTAAGCTACTAAAGAGGAAACACTAAACCTCAATAAAAAATGAGATCAAAACTGCTCCCTTGTCTTTCTAGCTCAATTTAGCTAACGGGAAAGAGGAATTGAAATTGGTGCTCCCTTGTTTGAGTTTTGTTTTCTTCCTCTGCTGGTGGCTCTCGGTTTAGAGAGAGAGGTGAGGGGAGAGAGATAGGAGAGAGAAAATTTCTTTCTTGTAAGTCGAGATGATCGATGGTGTAAATTCCTCGAAGTAATAAAATCCTCTGCAGCTCCGAGGACGTAGGCAATTTGACGAACCACATAAATCTGTGTTTTTCTGGTGTGAATTTTCTCGTTACATTTTTCACTTTATTACCACGTTTTTCACAACAATTGATATAAGAGCCTTGGTTCAGATATGGAGGAAAGCGATGGTTGGAGATGAAGTGATGACATCAGGGATCGAGAAGTTTAATGACACAGATTTTAATTACAAGAGGATGCAGATAGATGACTACCTTTATGAGAAGAAACTTCACTTGCAGTTACTGGGAAAACGACCGAGAAAGATGGATGAAGCTGATTGGAATTTATTGGATCGATAAGTTATAGGGGTTATTCGATTGACCATGTCGAGATCCGTTGTCCAAAACATCATCAAGAAAAGGAATATTGCAGATCTCATGTCAGCTTTATCAAGTATGTATGAAAAACCATCGGCAAAAACAATGTGAAATTGATGAAAAAGTTATTCAACTTGAAGATGACGGAAGGCGTGTCTATTGGTCAACATCTGAATGATTTCAATATCGTCACAAATCAATTGTCGTCTGTTGAAATTGATTTTGATGATGAGATACGTGCGCTGATATTGTTGGGCTTCATTCTTGAAATAACTGAGAAGCCATGAAGATGGTGGTTAGCAATTCTACATGTAAATTCAAGCTGAAGTATGCTGATGTTCGTGATTTGATTTTAGCTGAAGAGGTGCATAGGAAAAATTCTGGTGAGACCTCGGGTTCAAGTTCATCACTGAATGTTGATTTCAGTGGGAGATCACAATACAAGAACTCAAACAGAGGAAGATCAAAATCAAAACCTCGTCAGCAGACAACCTGCTGTAATTGTGGAAAAGCTGGCCACATAAAAGGAACTGCCGGAATCTCAAGTAGAAGGAGAATAATAGTGCTAATGTTGTAACTGAAGAAATACAAAATGCGTTATTTTTAACAGTTCACAGTTCTGTTGATAACTGGATACTAGATTTATGGGCTTTCTTTCATACATCTTCTCACCGGGAGTTGATGTAAAACTATGTTGCAGGTGATTTTGGGAAGGTATATCTAATTGATAGAAAAGCTCTAAATGTGGTGGGGATGAGAGACGTTGATATTGCAATCCCTAAAAAGAGCAAATGAACTTTGTAAAAGGACATACATTTCAGAGTTGAAGAAAAACCTCATTTCTGTTCAGCAGCTCAATGAGGGTGGTCATTCGGTAGTGCTCTCAAATAGCACCTAGAAGGTTATCAAGAAACATTAGTACTGGCTCAGGGTAAGAAAACTGACACACGATATATGACTACAGGTTTACTCAACACTATTGCTACTACAGTTGCAGAGAGCACGACAGATCTGCAGCATTGCAGACTTGATCACCTGAGTCAAAGCTATAAAGATATCTTGCAAGATAAAAATTCGAGCAAGTGGGAGCTGGCCATGGAGGAGACGGATTCCCTGTAAAGGAATCAGACTTGGGAGCTGACAGAACTTCCATCAGGGAAGATGAAATTGCACAACAAGTAGGTGTACCAAGTGAAAATTATTTTGATGGCAATAAGAGGTACAAGACTAGACTTATTGAAAGACTTCCAGCGGAGGCATGATATTGTCCATGCAGTGGGAGTTGTAAGCAGATGATGCAGCCAAAAGGTGATGTAGCCAGTGGATGGTGCAGTCATTGTCCCATTCTTCAAGTGGGAGAATTGTTGAGTTGTGAAAGAGGATAGAGAAGATAATTACTACCTCGGGAAAGAGATACAACCGGAGCACCACTCAAAGCCTTAGATACAGCTCTCGAAGGGATAAATAGACGCTGACAGTTATCCTAAAAGAAAGCATGACAAAACCTCCCTTCGAAATCCTAATACACCACATATAGAAAATGACTAAAAATAAATGAAGGATAATGGGAAAGAAAGCATAATAAAAGAAAACGAGGCTATTTCAACACGTCTCACACGACAGTGAATCCCACGCTACTAATAGCAACTATTGTACCACACAAATATTTGTGCGGGAAACTCACTCACACGGTAAAAGATGTACCCATTAAATGAGTACACAAAAATAGTGTCTAAGGGTTAGAAAGGGAGACATGGTAGACCTATAAATATGAATGGTAAATTATTAAAAAAATGATTTTCGAAGAATATATTTTGTAGTATGGAAACACCCAAATAGAAAATGAAAAATAAGAATTCATAAAATTAACACCCAATAGTTGGGATAAGGCTAATTATGATGATAATAAGTCTTATCTTTAGGAATTTTAAAATAGATTTCTCGTACACAAAAAAGGAATAGCTTAAATAAAAGTTTTAATATCTCTCGTAGCGTTCATCATAAATGAATAGGAAATCAGGATTCATAAGTTGATCCAAAAAATATATATATTCTTGACCTTACAATAGCTACTGTATCAGATTTTTTACTTATCACTCCCAAAGACACATAATTTGTTAAGGCTTACAGTTCATATATTGGCTGGCCCTCACACATTTGCCGGCATTTTATCATTTTTCCTTCAATATAAAACGGAAAGTCTTATGCATCAAATATCAGTTCTGATAAAAATAAGACAGACATAAAGACATAAGGATTTAAAAAAAATTCTTGTACTTATTCATTAGACATCATTATCTACAGAAAAATATCATACATCGTTCCAATCCGATATATGAAACTTTGCCTTGCAGGAGCAACAAAATGATTGCAGCTAAAATTTTAATGGTTCAATCCAACAAAATACTCTTGGAGCTATTATTCAACCTACATAGTTATTCATTTCTGACTTTGCTTACATTATGAAGTTATGAAAAAATTCTTCAGCGCTGTAATGTTAGGCTGATTTTCTAAAGCATGACACACTCAAAAGTTCAAGCCAAAATAAATAGAATAATCAATGTTTTACATTAATCTTAAGTTATATACATTTAAAAAACCAGAAAGTTCAAGAACTTGCAATGTTCATTTTTCAGACAATTATAGATTATAAATTTTGAAGGGAAGTCGAGACACCAATTTTGCACTATAATGCATTCATGTAATTGCATGAGATAAACAGACCTTGAGGGCAGAAAATATCAAAGGAGGTATGGTGAAAGCAAGGCGTTTAGATCCCCCAAGAAGAATATGCTTCCTCACAGTACAAATAATCTGTACAAGCAAAATCACTGTCAATTAAATTTCTTTTATGACAATATAGGATGGGAAATATTGCAAAAAGGTAAAAACAGTTGATCAGTTAAATGGTTCAATAAAATAATTAACATTTAACTTCAAACACATTTGCACATTATAATTATTGAGAAAATAACAAGACAGCCATCATGTGCTTGGTGCATGACAAGAAATAAAACAACAGCTTTTAACTTGATTATGTATTTTAGCATATTGCAAAAGCTTTTGGCAAATATTTAATGTTCTCCCTCCTCGTGAGTGGTATATTATGACAATAGGTTAAAAACTAGTACTTATAACAACCGGCAGCACAATAAAAAAAAGATGCACTATAGTTTTCAACTTCTACATCCTAACCACTTCCCATCGGTAAACTAGCAAGCATGCTTTTCTATCAATCCAAGCAGTTTCATTCCTCCATTTCCAGACCTTATGAAACCTATATTGGACCCTTTCCTCGTATGATGTTGTCGATGGCGATGACTTCTTTTCATCAACTTTTATCCATGCCCTTACCCTGTATTTGACCTTTTCTCCACCACTTTCATTTTATGGAATCATTTTCTTATATTTCAAAGCACATATAACTCATGACTCTTTTATTTGGAAGAAATTCACATGTTAGTTTGTGGATCCCTTTTTTTAATAACTCTATAACTTGTGTAGTGAAGCTGAGATGTGTGGTGCATCATGTGCATGTGACTTTGACTTAGGATTTCCCTCTAATTTTCTTTTTCCCCGTAAGTAAAAACATGCAAATATTATCTTTTTAACTCCTAAGAAAGCATTCACCAACTTTTATTGCTACTTGCTATTATTTTAATTGTTAGCTTTCTTCAAGAACCTTGACTATTAAAAGCGGCAATGTCCTTAAGTTTCCTTCACCGATTTTTGTGCACAAATGACAGATAAACAAAACATGATAAGCAATGTATCTTTGACCCAATTGGTTAAGAAAAGTTGTGATGGTTGAAGGATGATGTTGGATATTGTCATTTTGATAATGATTATGTTAGAAGTTATTAGCATTAATTTATTTCCTTTTTCTATATTTCTTGTTTTATATAATTCCTTCTTGTTTTATGTATTTTCTATTTTGTGTCTTTCCTATTTTATATTTTTCCAATGTTAGGAGTCATGTAATCTGTATTTATAGCTCCCCTTTCATGTCAATAAGATTATCTTGCTCTATTCTCAAATTCTACATAGTATCAGAGCTATAGATCTAACCCTAGCTATCGCCGGGATATTGATCCACTGAAAATTTGATAGCTTTTTATTATTCATTTCATACCTGTTTTTGATGATATTGCACTTTAAAAAAAGATATTTTTGATGATTTCATGCAGGTACAATGATTTTAGGCCTTTGGAGCAAAATGAAGCGAAAATGAGCAAATTTTGAGCGAAAAAGGACAAAAGTGCATTTTATTGAACTAGCACCGAACGACGTTGTCACCAGCGCCAGTTTCCAGAGAGTTACGATGTTTTGGCGGAATAATGCGTCGAATAGCGCTCCTACCAGCACCGGACAGCGCCCTATCCCGATTTTGAACTAGAATCAATGTATTTGGCCGGATTTTGAAAGGTTGCTTGAGGAAACTCTTGGGAATTCAATTTTGGCTTAATTTAAACACTTTTGGAGCCAAATTTCAAAAGGGGGAAGAAAGGAAGAGAAGAGTTTAGACTTTAGAGAGAGTTTCCTTTCCATTTTGGGTAGGAAGTTAGGGTTGTGTTTTCTCTTCTAAGGAGTGTGAGAGGAGAGGGAAAGTGAGAGATTTCTTCTTCCTTACTTATTCTAAGAGAGAATTGTGTGTTGTTGTGAAGAAAGAAAAGAAGTCAAAGAAATTCCTTGAGATTCACTTGGGGAAGAATTTGAGATAAGTAGTCTTTACTTTACTTTATTTGTATGACGTTGTTTTTATATATAAAATTCATGTTTTGTCATCTTTTCCTCACGAGTCTTGAGTAGATTTCTTGTCTTTCTCCTTTTCATGTGATGCCGATTTATTATGGAGAATTTGTGATGACCTTTTCACTTAAAACTTCATTTACTTTTTGATCTGGCCAATTGAATTGTTAAAACTTGTTGAGAAACATATGTTCTGAAAGGATTATGAGTTCCATAACAAAAGTGAATGTCACATTCAAATTTCATGGATGGTGAAGTTCATGGGAATTGAGTGCAAATAAATAGGGAAATATACTTTGATGGGCGTAAAATTGGAGATTTCGAGTGATGATCGAAATCTTACATTTGGTCATAATGTTTAGAACGCGAAACGAGAGTTAGCGTTCGAGTGAAGGGAAGTGGAGCTTCTGAGTAAGAGTTAAGTATCATCCCGAACTTAACCACGGATTTGGGGACTAAATTTAGGATTAACCAATACATTTGCATCACTGATTTATGTTACAATAATCATCACATTATGAATGGAAAAGAGGAAGACTCTTTCTTACAACTGAACTTTGTTATAAATTTAGTCTTGTGTTAGTTTAACTTGCTAGAATTTAAAACGTGTTTTGGCAGATATAGTAACTGAACCTGTTTGTCTTTACTTTAAGAATTAAACCACTTGCAATTGTGTTGTGATTCGATAAGAGATTTCTGTGCTACGCCATAAAAGTAAAGCCTCACTGTGGGATCGATATTCCAGGACTCCATTAGAGTCCTCTATTACTTGAGCGATACGTATACTTGCGTTAATTGTGTGACTCATTATCATTTAAATCAATATAAAAATCTAAATTTGAGTTCATTAATTTTTACAAATTAAAAAAAGTCGCAACAGACATCACCCTAGCCGCCTTACTTCCTGCAGTCTTTTCAGTCACTGGCTTCCCTGCTGGCTCTCCCATCGTCGGTTTCCCTGCAGGCTCTCCTGTCTACTAGTCCATCCCTTGCAGTTTTTAGCTGCTGGCTTCCCTGCAAGCTCTCCAGTCACCTGGTTTCCTTGCAGGTTTCAACTGCTGATCTTCCTTATAAGGTTCAGTCGCCATCTTCTCTGCAGGCTCTCCCTTCGTTGTGTCCCTACGTACATCTGCCATTGAACTCTCCTGCAAGAGTTTTCAACCGCAAGCCCCCTCCCCCCAACCAACTGACTAACTCTCCTGTCAACATTGGCTACTTTCCAACTAGCTCGTCCTTATTATTCTTCTAGAACCACCGCTTACAGGGCTTACCTCCCGTAAACTTTCCATCCTTCTGTAAAACCTTTTGCCATTGATCTCCCCAGTAGGATTTCCTGCTGCCAGAATCATTCTGTCTCAGCATCCCAACCTCACCTTTGGCTCAGTTGGAATCATAGGAGACTCCATCACCGAGCTTCCTTTAAACATAGTGCTTAAGGCTACCGGAGGATCGACATCAACTGCAATCCATTTGCAAACCAGAGGACTTGAAAATCACATTCACTTCCTAGCTGACTTATACAAGGATCTCGATAAAGTCCGAGGACATATTCTTGGCCATGATTCCTTCCTTCAACTCGAGCAACATTCATTAAGATTTGTCGTAAAGAAAGACAGAGATTTGTTATGCTCGACACCTCCACTCCGTCAGCCGAACCTTCAACCATGGTCTCCAATAGTACTAAACGCTCTACCACGCCCAAACACACATGTGATTTCTGTCACAAGCTCTACCATATTCTTGAAAAGTGTTGGAAGCTCTACGGAAAACCAACAAATAAGTCTTCAACCAAATGCTTTGCTGCTAAATAACTATCTACGACCTCAGAATCGACGACTGTGCAGCGGAACCCCACTCGGACCATCCTCGAATCATCAGACTCCATCAAGAGTCAAATGGAACACTTAGGGCCCGTTTGGGGCTGATTATTCGGGGTACGGCGGTGTTCGGAAAAAGCTCCGCTGTGTTTGGAAAAGGCAATCGACCCGCTTATTTTCGCCACTCTCGTACGCACTTCCGATTTTGTTAAGAGGAGGCGAAGCGGAGAAGAACCCACGTCCGGCTTCTGCTTCTCGCGTTAGGTAAGGAAGTCCCTCGCTTGCCCTCGCCCTCCCTGTTTCGTTTTGCTCCTTCACCCTCGTGAACCACACCCCTCTCGCCAAATCTCTTCGACGACAACCGCCGACGAGCTGGAGCTGAAGCTGGCGGAGAAGGAATTTATGAGGGCATCTGGGTGCGTTCTCGAGAAGAGTTAGGTTGAGAGAATGAAAATGGTTGCCACTCGGAGAATCAGTTCCACCTGCATGGAAATCACTTCCCAAGCTTGCCATCAGCAATTTCTGTCATGAAATCTCTTCTTAATCATATGAACTGCCTCCTTTGGATTAGTTCTAACAGGTTCAAATCAGGCTGAAATTTTTTGTTGAAAATGTAAGCTGTCATGATTTCCATCTGCATCAGAAATATGTTTAATCAACCTTCCGTGAATGATATTATGCTTCCAGTTATGATTGTATTCCCTAAAACAGATTCCTGCTTCACTTGAAAATTGAGCTGTAAGAATCACATTATCTGCATGCTCGCTGTCAGGAACTTTCCTAAAAACTCACGAACAATAATCACTGCATGTACACAAGTCCATTTTTATTTCTGTTTGTGTTATACTTCAGGCTTCTTTCAGATCCGAGCAAAATCTTGAGCAAAGAAAAAAAAATTCTTTCTAATTAGTTGATGTTAATTAAGAAATTAAACAATCGTTTTGTAATAATTGCATCAGCTTTAATGTTGGCTTCAAATTTATTGTTCCTGCATTTTATTTATTTACATCTTTTAAGTTTTATATTTACAGATTCTGTACATTAGCTGTTAGCACCTCAATGTTAGGCTTCATGCAATCAAACCTAAGGAGACTTCAAAACCAAATCAGAGCTTGCTAAGATAAACCATATTGAATTCCTTAAGTGTCATTGATAAAACATAAACCTAAGATTCGTCATCTTAGAATTAATTAAACCAACTTATATTCTAACTGATTTATTTAACCCAAACCTAACATGTTTTAAACAATAGTTGGACCAAATTCAAACTTAAGCTTATGTGGGATAGGCTTTAGAGTGCTAGTCATTTTAAAGAAAGAAACCATTTAGTTATGTTGCAAATAGTTTCACCAAACAGGGGCATGAAGGTCATTTATCCAAAGAATGGCTATCAATAAACTATTCGAACAAGCTCCCGCAGACAAGTAGCTCAGGTTTATTCGATAACTGCAGATTATCGGATTATCCGAATAATGCTAACATCGCAGATTATAAATAATCAACAGCTGACCCAAACATACCCTTAATTAAGCTGCTTTGATCTAGTTAGTTCTCATCCGGCCCATCGATTTTCCATGTTCATTAAGGTAACATTTCTATAGCAATCACTGCTTTTGCTTCTTCTAGTATGTGAATTATTGATACAGGTGCCACGGATCACATGGTCGGGTGTTCACAAGTCTTGTAAACATATTCTTCGTGCTTCGGGAGAGATACTATTAAAATTACCAAAGGCTCCTATAGTTCCATTGCGAGTAAAAGGTCGGTTGTTCTAACAGCAGGTCTGACTTTGGGATCTCTATTACATATTCTTTTACTGAAGTGTAACATCCTGTCGGCTAGTAAGTTCATAAATGACGTTGATTGCATTGCACATTTTTCTCCTAATGTTAGTGCCTTCCAGGATTGTTGTTCGTGGAAGAAGGTTGAAGCTACTAAGACGGTAGCCGAGTTATACTACTTTTGAAAAAAATGCATTGATGATGCGGACACTCAATATAGTTGTAGTTTTTCCCAATCCACTTAATATCATATTATGCTTCTACGTTGTCCTTCAAGTCATCTTAGTTTTCATTATTTAAACCAATTGTATTCTTTGATGTTTGCTAACAAAAATTTATCCAATCTTAAATATGAGGTTTGTCATTTAGCTAAACATCAACGTGTACCTTATCCAACCCGTCATTACACTCCTTCTGCTCTTATTTCACTGATTCATAGCGACTTATAAGAACTCTCTCGACTTCAAGCTACACCAATAAACGGTGGTTTCTTATCTTGATTGATGACCACACTTGGATGACTTGGATCTATTATATTAAAACATAAATTTGAAGTGGCGGTCACCTTAAAAAATTTCCACTCTTTCATTTTAACCCAATTCAAGTTCTTCGGACTGACAACGACAGTAATTTTTTTAACTTTATATTGGGAGAATTCTTGGCTCTTGTATGAATACTCAACAAAATGAGGTAGCCTAGAGAAACACCGACACCTTCTTGAAGTTGTTCCATTATGTTTCAATCTAATGTCCCGAAATATTTTTAGAATGACTCCGTCCTTACCACCACATATCTCATCAATAGAGTCCCCATAAAAATCCACAACTTCTAGACCCCAATAGCAGTCTTGATGTCGTGTTTTTCTACCAATCAGTTCTTCACCACTTCTCAAAATATTTGAGTGCACGGCCTTTGTTCGGAACACAACCCCAACTCGTAGTAAACTTAATCCTCGGTCAATCAAATGTGCCTTCCTCGGATATTCAACCACTCAAAAATGATATCGGTGCCTTGATCCTACAATCAATAAACTCTATGTGATTGTTAATGTCTTCCTTTTTTGAAAGTGTCCCCTAATTTTCTAACACCGCCTCAAGTGAGGGAGAGCTAAATTTTACAGACACTCTTCCTTTATGACTCCGTTGGATATTCCACTTACTCATGCATGCACTTTTCCAAGGAACCCTCTGCCCCACTGGATCCAATACCAACTAGACCAACATACTCTGTCCCATTGGATCTGCCACCAACCAGACCAACTTCTCTTCCATCCACTATACGTGTCTACACGACGTACCAAACCCTCGGTTGAAACTTGTCACAATGTCCCTACTCTTGAGCCCGCTGCCTCGCTATAGGTCTTGGAATCCGCTCTGACCGACATCCCCGGAATGACACTCTCAACTTTCAAGGATTCCTCCTGCTCTGAATGAGGAGGTGAATTCTATCATTGTGGTATGCAATCAGACATGCTCTTTTTATCCCATGGTATATTGTTGATTTTTCTGGAGGAGAGGAAGCAGTGGGTTGTCGGTGGATTTTCAACACCAAATTTAACTCCGATGAAACTTTTGAATGCAATAAAGTATGGTTGGTCGCCAAAGGCTATTCACAAACTTGTGAAGTTGACTATGAGAAGACTTGTGCTCCAGTAGCTAAACTGAACATCATTTGGGTTTTGTTATGTCTTTTCATGAATATGGATTGGCCCTTACTCCAACTGGACGTCAAGAATGTGTTCTTTAATGACAATCTCACAGGAGGAAGCATATATGTCTCTCCCACCATCGACCTTTGACTCATTCTCTTCTTGTGGACAAGTGTGTTGATTGCGGAAGTCTATTTATGGATTGAAAAAATCCCCCTGGGCCTAGTTCAACAAGTTTACATAGGTTTTTGTGGGCTATGATTTCTCTCAGGCCCAATCGGATCTCACAATGTTCTTCCGCCACTCATCCAAATACCGGACTCCCATACTAATCATCTATGTTGATAACATCATACTCACAGAGGATGATCAACCGGCCGTGGAATCTCTCAAAAGCATCCTAGTGACATTTTTTGAGATGAAGAACTTGGGTCATCTCCGATATTTCCTAGGTATGGAAGTAGCTCACCTCTCTTCAAGTATTAGCCTTTCCCAGCGCAAATATGTGACAAATTTTCTGACTGAGATAAAGTTACTTATTTGCAAATCGATATTTACTCTAATGGATCCCAATGAGAAGTTGGCGGATGTTCCCAATGATGTTCCAATGAACAAGGCATACTACCAACGTCTAGTGGGAAAACTTATTTACCAAGCCTATACGTGACATTTGTCACGCTGTTAGTATTGTCAGTAAGTTCATGCATGGTCCCTACAAGAACCACCTCATCACTATACATCAAATGCTCCACTACTTGAAAAGCACACTGGGCTCAGGTTTGTTATTTTCTCATCACACCTCTATGTTGCAGTCTATTCAAATGCTGATTAGGTCGGGTTTGTCCATGATCGCCGATCTACCTCGAGTTACTGCTCCTTTGTATGGTGAAACCTTGTCACATGGAAGAGTAAAAAAGAGTACGTGGCTACCCGTAGCAATGCTGAAGTCGGGTTTCGATCTATGCCCTAGGAGTATGTGCAGCCCTTTGGTTGTGCATCATGTTCCGTGACTTATGTCGGTCTCCATTCTGCAGTTGTTTTGTGACAATAAAATCGCAATTAGCATAGCACATAATCTAGTCCAACATGATCGTACAAAGCATGTGGAGATTGACAGACATCTTATGGGGAGAAGCTGATTCAGTTGAAGATTGTGTTCCATTCTTCCCTTTCACTAGCCAACTAACATATATTCTCATAAAGAATCTTCCACGACAATTGTTTGAAGAGTACAAAATCAAGTTGAACATCATTAACATGTATGCTTAAACTTGAAGGGGGTTATTACCATTGATTTATTTCCTTTTCCAAGATTTACTGTTTTATATATTTCCTTTATGTTTTTTGTCTTTATTATTTTATATCTTTCCTATGTTAGCCTTTCATATCAATAAAATTATCTTTGGCCCAATTGGTTAAGACTATTTGTGATGACTGAAGGATGATGTTGGATTTTGTCATTTTGATAATGATTTAACATGGCAAGAGTTTAGTCAGTTGTTGGCTTAGAAGATGTCATTGTTTTTCTAAGAAATTATTGAACCAATCATAAAGATCATCTTCATCAAAGACATCAAATCAACAGCTACTCGACCATCAAAATCATCTCATGCAATTTCCAATTTGGATGAAGAGGAAGATGATTTGAAAGATAATGAGACTTCTGTTGATGCAACATATATTGGGTGTAGAAGAGAGGATGATAGATGCATAAAAAAAGATGTCAAAATTGCAGCTATCATTTTCAAAAGGCCTAGAAAAGCATGAAAATTTTCTTCATTTTAGGGTGATCCCGAATCATCACATTGGTGTGAGGCTAATTGATCTTTTTCTTAGTATCTACCCAAAAAAAACCTAATATAAAATATATGAAATCTTTCTCTTACCCTTATTTCTGTATTAAATTGATATAAAACCGTTGCCATAATTCCTCATGGCAGAGATACCTTAAGGGAATAAGTACCAATCATGGACAAGATATTTAGCATTGTATTATCATTGAATAGATGTTCAACTTGAAACAAGCATTGATAAACTGAATTATGTTCCATGCCACCAAGTGGATTAAAAACGTCAATCTTGAAGAACTAGAATATAAAATCAAAAACACGAGGAAAAAAAAATAAAACATAGATGTGCTGGCCAAGTTTAAATCTCAAAAAGCAGCATCACTGAAGATTATCACTGGAAACAAAAAAAAACGTTACCTTGAGAAGGCAGAAAGTGTTGGAATTTTTTGACTTTATGATTTAATAGGACATGCACTTATTTTAAATAAGAGGTTGCTAGAATAATTTGTTGTTTTAGATAAAATCTGAGTCTAAATTTAAACCTTATTAGATTTCACATAACCACTTTAAATCCATGTCCTTAGATAACAGGCATGTTGCATGAGAGTTTTGGACATGTCTAATTCCAGTGAGGCAAGCTCTGCGACAAAGGGTGCAGAAGAAATTCAGCAAAGCGCATGGCTTGAGATTACGGCTAAAAGGGTTTAGTAATTTAATTATTATTGAAATGGGTCATTAACAAGGAGCCCTGTGGTTTGCTTAAAGGATTTTGTTGTATTTCTACGAACACCTCTAGTTTCTACAGAGTTGGTTGCACTAGGCTCTTTAAGAAGGTAAGACACATGAAGCTTAAATTTAGTCTCACATCAAATAAGTAAAAGTTAGGTTGGCATAAAAAAATCAGTTGGCACTCACCTATAGACTTAAAACTTTTGTGTTAAAAAAGAGCTTGATCTTGATCGTTGTGTATTAAACCCAACTTCAGCCTCCTTTTGGCTTATCCTACCTACCAAGTTGTCGAGAGCCGTTAATTCTGTAGTGATTAAATGGTTTATGAAGATTATGGTTCCCATGGACCTTAGGTGATATTTATCATGGTTGAAAAAAGTTCAATGGCAACTAACATCACCATAAATCCATCTGGTTGAGTAGGCTCCTAAGAAACGATACTTGATAAAATCTTTACTTAAGGGGAAGTGATGGCTTTTGTGGCAAACACCGATGTGAGGGGTATCATTAAGAAATTTGAAAGTTCTAGGTTCAGTCTCACATTGTAAAGTTAAAAATATTTTGGTATAGAAATGCTAACTGGTCAACCCTACCCCATATACTTAAACTTTTGGCTTAAAAATAAATTTTAAACATTAATGTAACAGGTCGAACTTTGATTCTCTCACACAACCTTAAGCTAGGTTCAGTCCCACATTGTAAAGTTCTAAAAATATTTTGGTATAGAAATGCTAAATGGTTAACCCTCCCCCATAACTTAAACTTTTGGCTTAAAAATAAAATTTAAACATTAATGTATCAGGTTGAACTCTAGTGTAGCTATTGGCTTAAGAAAAAAATTGACCATATATCAAGCCGATTGAGTTGGATTGAACTTACTTTTAAAGAGCCATCTATTGAATAGAAGCAAAAAATATTCAGATTTGAGGGGCAGATTAAAATTCGATTGATTATCAAGTTAGTTATTTGTTTTAGACACACTTATCAATCTCGTAAGTATAACTAAGAACAATAAGAACAAAGAGCGATAACAGCCAAATCAAGAAATGACATGCTTATATTTGATAAGCGGAGCCTTGCAGGAAAATTTTATTCTGCAAGTTATACCTAAACTAAAAAAGGAATTAAATAGCACTTGAACAAGCATCTAAAGACAGTATAAACCGTGTTGGGGATCAAGGAAAGACAAAAATGAAAATAATTAAAAGAAAACTGCATCCATGTATAAGTTATCAATTTTTAAATTATCACCTAAATGGATTAATACTGGAGTTAACCAAAACTACAACAAAAAAATAAATATTATTACCAAAAACAGATAAATGGTTACAATCAACATACTTGAAAGGAAAAATACAACAACACAACGCCTGAAAATCTGAATAGCAACAAAAAACAACGCAAATAATCAAAATAAGGTGGCATCTCAGGTGGCAGTGGTGATCGACAAGGGCTTAGAAGGTGGCGGTGAGGTGGGAATGTTGAGCAAGTGAGTGGATATGGCAACGGAAAAAGTAGTCCTTGCTGACTTGGGCGGCAACAAGATAAAATTTTGGTTGTCGAGGGCTAGGACAGTGGATATGTGGCATAGAGGCAACGCAGGAGGGGTGGGACAGAGGTTGTTTGCCAGGGACGTGGCCCGAGATGACTAGGACATCATCTGGTGGGAAGGGAAGAGGATTTATAGTGGCTAGAACAGCGATGGCAGCAACCGGGAGCGTTGGAATCATAGGAAATGTGGGTTGGAATGCAGAAACTGCAGGAAGAGTAGTGTTTGCAATTGTTATGGGCAGCTGCAGTAGGTAATGGCGGCGGGCACCAGTGTGGGGAGGATGCGAAAGAAAAATAAGGAAGATAAACACCACATCGAGAGAGAGAGAGAGATACAGCTGGAGCACCACCCAATCCCTCAGATAGAGCTCTTGAAGGGAAAAACGGGCGTCGGAGGTTGTCCTAAACAAACTCACGCCAAAAACTGCCTTTGAAATCCTAATACAACACATATATAGAAAATAACTAAAAAGAATTAAGAGTAATAAGAAAGAAAACACAAGAAAAGAAAATGAGATTATTTTGGCATGTCTCCCGTGATAACAATTCCCACAGTACTGTAATAGCTACAATACTGCGGTAAGCTCCCATGTCTATCTCCTATGATTACGGGGAGCTTCGACCTCATCCATCAAAGCTTCTATATTTTCATCGTATGGCGTAGGGTCTGTCATGTTGAAGGTGGTAGAAACATTGTAATCTCCCGGTAAGTTAATCCTGTTGGGGTTGGCATTCTAAAACACATCATTATAGAATAAGTATTATCCTGTTTTGGCACAAACATACTGGAACTTTATGTGAATGGGTATCCTCGCGAAGCAAGCCTCGAGTCATTAAATTTGTAATTGATTTTTTTCCACTTTTCATATTCATCCGAGTGTATCCGATAAACAAGTATGTAGCGAGGAATTAACTTTGGGACAAAATCTATGATATGTTGGACCACACTGAAGTACTATCACATGGGAGAGGCCATTTCTCCTTCTCTGAAAGGACTTGTATCCCATTGAAAAATTTTATTCCCCAAAAAGCTCTAAAGACAATTTTCGAAGCCGTGGTTCACCCTTCATGGCTAGACATCTGATGATGGGTACACAGTTGAATTGAATCTAATATCCATACAACTCCATATGATCTTCCAGATGTGGCACGAAAGGGAGTCATTCCTAACATGATGGACCTCCCTCACTAGGGACAACTCAGGAAGGAGTCTATAGATCTGAAAATTCTGAATTTATCTTATTTGGGGTTGTTATGCCTCTGGTGTCAATTCCTCAAACTCAAGATTTCCTCAGACAATCACTGTTAATTCAGTTGGAGTCTCTCTCATGGGCTCAACTAGAACTATGTGCATCTTTTCCTCATTAGTTGGAAGCTGACACTTCTCCTTTATGTCATCATCATCTTTAGTGTACTGTGACTATAAGATCCAGGGGTCCCTGCATGTAAGAAGTGGTGGTCGCCCAACGATGAGGTCTTCCCACTTCTGAAGCCAAGGTCTGAACATCCAATCTATAATGAGCTGGTAGGAATTGGCGATGCATCTCCCATTTATCTTAAACCAGATAGTAAATTTACTCTTCTGTGCAGTCTCTGTCATTTGGTCAGTTGCACCAACTCGTAGAATATACAAAACACAAAGCCTTAGGGCGGATTTCGGGCGAAGGCAGTGACGGTTAGAGGGCCTGGTGAGGTAGTAGCAAGATAGGTAAGGGGTTTCCAGGCTACGGATAAAGAGCGACAATGATTATGGATAGATGAAACATCAGGCTAGCAAGGGGAAACCATCGAAAAAAAACCAGTTGGCTTTTTGGGGCAGCTAGACAACAGAAAAACAGCTCCGACATACCGAAGTTAACCTACACCACAATAGAAAAAACAAATATTATTACCGAAAACAGATAGAGGTTACAATAAGCACACTTGAAAGGAAAAATACAACAACACAACACCAAAAAAATCTGAAATAACAACATACACAACACAAATAATCAAACTATGATGGAATCTTGAGGGGGTGGTGGTGATCGGCGGGGGCTTGGAAGGTGGCAGTAAGGTAAGAGCGCGGAGCAAATGAGTGGATATGACAACTGGACAACAGTTCCTTGCTAACCAGGGCATCAACAAGGTGGAATATAGGTACCAGGGGGCTGGAACAACGGAAATGTGGCAGGGTGGCAGTGCAGGAGGGCTGGGACAGAGGTTAGGTGGTAGAGACGTGGCCCGAGACGACTGGGATAGCAACTGGCAGGAAGGAGAAAGGATTTATGGTGGATGGAACAAGGATGGTAGCAAGCGAGAGCATTGAAATTGTAGGAAATGTGGGCTGGAATGTAGAAACTGTAGGCAGAGTGGCGTCAACAACTGTTCAGAGCTGCTGCAGCAGTAAACGAAGAAGGGGAGCCATGTGGGAAGGATGTAGATGGGGAATAGGGAAGACAAATAACACCTCGGCAGAGAGATACAACTGGAGCACCACGCAACCCCTCAGATACAGTTCTCAAAGGGCGAAACGGATGCTGGCGGCTATCCTAAACAAACTCACGCTAAAAACTGTCTTCCAAACACTAATACAACAAATATATAGGAAATGACTAAGAAGGGATGAAGGATAATAAGAAAGAAAGTATAAGAAAGGAAAACATGATTATTTCGGCATGCCTCCCACGATAATTGTTTTTGTGGTACTGTAGCAGCTATAGTGTCGCGGTAAACCCACATCATGGATGATGCATCCTCATATACAATCAAGAAAGATCTTAGATAAGAATAAACATAAAATGAGAAAGTACCTCCAGCATCTCCCCTGGATCATCACTGTATAACATGTGAATGAGGCGAGCAACAGAATTTTGCTCCTCCTTGAAATCCTCTTCATCAAGCTGCAAGCAGGGGGAAATGAAATGTCAGGAAACCTTTAATTAGATTTCTGTATTCACTATCAACTAAGGATAAAAATATATAAAGACTAGGAGGCAAGGATTACAGTTAATCACAATTACAAGGAGAAAAAAAAATTAAATAACAAGGACAGAACAAAGTTTGACCTCGTCCAGAGTCAAATCCATATCCTTGATAAGCCCTTTTATTAACTCAAACAATGCCTCCACCTACCAAAGACACAAAGCAACTGGTTTTAAAATAATCAGCGGAAGAAGGATTAGCACATAAGCTTACCTTATCAGCAGTAGATATGCGGGTTTTATTCTTCATAATGCTTTGAATAATAACCACTGCCATGATTTTCTTTGTAGCATTATCAAGGTGCTCCATGACACTTGGATAGTTAGCAAGCTTTAAAACAGTATCTATGTCATTGTACTTTTCCAATGGAGCACTTAAAAGGGCAACTATTTGTTTAATTGCTTTGCTATCCTCAATCTTCGACTTTCCTGATATTTTCTTAACACACTCTCCCTGACATTAGAACAAAAAGGCAAAATCAGTTAAGAGCCTCAGGCTTACTAAAAGCCAAAAACTCACCAAAAAAAAAAAAACGTTGCTATAATTTATGGATAACAAATAGTGACAGAAAAACTTGATTTGAAAACATGCACATGTTATGGGCTATAGTTCATGGGATGCTTATCATAACTGCTATAAATTTTCCGAATAGTTTGATATGTTCTTAAAACTTGCTGCCTAAGAATCAAGTCCAGCTGAATAACCCATGCAATAGCAATAACAAACGAATCCTTTTATAAATTTTAAAATGATTTAGCCATTTTGCTGGCATTACAGATTTAAGGAAATGGACTTACCAGAACTTGATCCACATAATCAAGACGATCTGGATGGACATGAAGAGTAAATGTAAGAAGTGAGACGTATAAGCCGATGGCACCAAAAATTGGCATTTCAGGCTGCGAATCAATGACCTGTCAATACAGCATAAGAATGAAATGGAGAAGACATGAGAATTAATTTACAGGGGAAGTAAACACTAATATTAGCTAAAATGGAATTATTTATGTACATAATTGTTCAGTATAAGAAAACAAATAGAAGCACGGTCAAAAATATTGAGCATATGATACCAGCTAGGAATTATAAAGTCATGTGGTGGTAGATTTAATTTCTGGAATAAAAAGACCAAAGCCTATTGGCTTTAAATCATCTAGCATGTTCAAGTTATTTTTATCACATGCTTTCTGTTGCTGCTTCTTTCTTCTCACTTCATCATTTTCATGAATTGCTTATTCCATGCCATACAGGCATGCATTACACAAAAATTACAAGGCAAAGCATATCAAAGAGTTTACAGTCAACTTCATCGAAACATATAAATACAATACTGCACATCAATAACATGCAAAAGTTGAATAATTAAAGGCAAAGAAAACCCCAGAAAAGAAAAAAAATTCCCAAAATACTACTTCATTTCCTACACTAATCATATGACACATGGTTTAAATGCGAGATTTACCTTTCCAATGTAACTGCTTAATTTGGCAAAAGCTTCTACTTGCAAAAATTCTGGTAAAACCTGCACTATTCATGCATGAGAAACAATGATTACAGCAATGTGTCCAACAGAAGCAATGGAAAATCACCTCCGTACTAGAGGCTGCATAATTGGATAATCTATCCATGAGCTGAGATAGGACTGTCATAACATCAACAGTGGGCTGCAACAGAATAAAGTTAAATTTCAAAGATCATTCGAAAATAATTCTGTTAAATTTCAAAGATCATTCGAAAATAAGAATGGAAGTGGGAGTCTGGGATGGTTATTCAAATGTTTTTGTTTAAATGAGAGCAATTTGTATGTTTAAGTGAGAATACTCTTACTTAGCTGGACGGGGTGAAAAAAAAAGTGAGAATATTCTTAAGATTAAGAGACTTCATTGTGTATGCGTGCACACGCCCAATTGTATATATAAAGTTAAAATTTAAACGAATACTAATCAAGCAAAGAAATGAAAATTTAAATGTTATTTTATGCAGATTCAAAATAAACTTGCAAGGTAATTCAATGTTAATATTTAATTAAATTTCAAACATTCTTTATAGCTTATGTATTTGATTAAGGGTACAAATTAATTAAATTTACATACTTAAATAAAAGAGAAACATTGTTAAATAATGTGGTCAATTTTAGTATAGAAAATGAAATATATATAATTTAAATAGGATTAGTAAGTCTGAGTTTCTCATATGTTAAATTATGTTTTCAAGTAAGGAAGTCCAAAAGCAAGTGCTCTGAAGTCGAGATGGGTACTTCTAATTCTAAATTATAACGAGAAAATTAATTCCAATTCATCAAATGCATTAACTAATATAGATATTAATCTAATCAAATGTTATTGCAATTTACTTAATAGGAATAATATTCATGTTGAAATAAATGTTATTTACGCAGTGTTTATTATAGAAGGATATTAAATGATGTAGATAGTGTAAATAACATAGATTATATATAAATGTTTATATGTGTGACTATGGAAATTCACCCTACTTATGGTGTTAGTTGAAAAAACTAATATATCAATGCACAATATAATTTGCTTATTCACTTTTTTGAAAAAGAATACTGACATTGAAGTATCATAAATAGTATAACTAGATAGTGCTCCCGTAAAAGTTATATTACATAAAAATTTAAATATAGTTTCTTTTAATTCATATTGTTATTATACAAACAAATGCTTCAAAACCTTTTACATTGCCATCTTTAAATAGAATAAATTGCCGAATATTATATAACGATTCATCTATGTTGACATGATGTTTTCTAAATACCATTATGTTACCAACAGAGAGTTGCCCATAGAGTTGTCTTTATGACCCACAAATTTATTAATTAAAAATTTGCAGAATAAGTTTTAAGAACTAAATGAAAATGAGTGGGAGAAAAGAGTTTGTCTAGATGGATGACAAACAAAAGCAGATTTGTAGTTTTGTTTAAAATACATTTTATATAGTAGTGACTCTATCAAAATGATGGATGATAATATTACAAGAATGCTTAAAAAAATTTCGTTTTGATATATTTCACATAAGTATTTAAAATTTTTATTTAGCTGACAGATTCTACCTTCGTATTCTAAGCCCGAAGTTGAGTCTTAAACTTAAAAATAGGACCATGTATCTAAAGAGCAGTAGTTTAGTTTAAAATTTTAAAATAAGTGATTTTAAATATTTATGACTACATAAAAAACATTGAGTAGTAGCAACCAATTACCTGCAAGAAGGGTACATTTGGCGCAACTTTTTTGTAGCGGCGTGGCATGAAAATATGAAATTGGTTGTTTGGTTTGTGTAGCGCAGCAGTTTATATGGATAATTTTGTTAAATGTAGTCGCAGGCTTGACCACACGACACACGTTTTATCGCGAGTCATTCGACTGTGTTGCCCTTCCTTGCATTCGTGTCTCTGCCCTAGTAGTTCGTTCTTTTTGTCGTGCTCCCCTTTCGCCTCTCTCACATCTCTATCCTAGTTGTTGCTCTCTCGCAATGGGAGAGTAGTCAAGAATCGTTGTTCCCCTTGTTCTTCGCTGTCCTCCGGTATCTTCTAACTTTGCTTTTGCCCGTATGCTTCTTCCCCGTTGCGGTTTGTGGTAGTTGTTTGTGGTTTGATCTTTGAGATTTGTGGGTTTGCTATATGGAGAAATGGATTTATAAATGTTCCATAGCAATTCTTGTTTTCTGTAAACTTTGTTGTTTGTGGTTACCGTATCTGGCTTGATTTTATGGAGAAGTTAAGAATCTTGGGAGGGGAAAACACCATATTACAAATTCTTTTTATTGTGAAATTTGAAAGTTATTAGCTCTTTGCAGCTTTGTCTATCTGCTTTTGTCCTTTTTGGTTCACTGAGGTTTTTGGCATGTTGTTTGCGGTGTGCGGCTTCGTTCTATGAAGAAAATGAATTTAGGGAGAAGAAAACACCAGTTTGCATATCCTTTTTTAGTGAAGATTGGAATTTTTAGGTCTATTTGGTCATGGCTCCGCTCTTTGCGGTTTCTGGTTCATAAATCAAGTGCTCTTTGCGGTTTTTGGGGAAGATGGGTTGATGAAAACGGTGTTAGATGAGGAATGGTGGCATGCAGGGATCTGTGAAATTCATATAATAAGTGCATTTCTTTCTTTTTTTTTAGTGACATATGAAGTGGTTTGCGACCACTGTGTATGATGGGTTGTTATTGTTGCTTTGTGGCCACTATCTATGATGGGTTTCTATTGTTGGTTTATGGCCTCTGTGTATTACCAATGAATTATATTGGTTTGTTGCTCGACTTTTCCATTGCGTAGTGTGTTTTGTTGTGATGGTATTGGTTGTGATGATATGGTGCTGGTTGTGTGTTGTTGTTGATGTTATGGTGGTAATTGTGTGTTGATGGTAAATGTGTGGTGGTGGTGGTGTGGTAGTCTGGTGGTATGTTAGTTGTGATAATGAGGTGGTGTGTTGATGACAATTGTATGATGGTGGTGGTGGTGGTGTGTTGAAGGTGGTGGTTGTAGTAGTCGTGTGGTGGCGTGGTGGTGGTAATGGTCTTGTGGTGGCGTGTTGGTAGTGGTCCTGTGGTGGCGTGTTGGTAGTGGTCCTGTGGAGTGTTGGTAGTGGTGGTTGTGTGGCTGCCGTATGTGTGGGGTTAGTGATGGTGTGGTGTTAGTGATGGTGGTGTGGTAGTGGTGCTAGTGGTGTTGGTGGTATGTGTGATAGTGCTGGTGGTAGTGTGGTGTGGTGTGGTGGTGGTGATGCGGCGGTGTGTTGATAGTAATTGTGTGATGGTGGTGGTAATTTTGTGGCGGTGAGGTGATGGTGGGGTGGTGGTGTTGTTGTTGGTGGTGATGGTGTGTTTATTCTTTTCTGTTACATTTCCAGCTGTGGGGTTTTAAATGATACTTTTTGTTTTTATGAGATAAATTTTTATCATCTGCCACAAATTTATGTTGTTTAATTCTTTTAATGCTAGTAGACGTGATGGGTAAGACAAAAGAAATCGATTCGTCTGCCATGTGGGATAAAGAGGTTAAGCTAATATTTTGCTATCTCTGTTTTAAGGATGTGAAATTTAGAAATAAGCCAAGCATCTATTTTAAATATGGAGAATATTATAAAAAAAATCAAGGAAAGCTCGGGAAGAGAATATGATAGAGAGCAATTGAAAAACAAATGAGATCAATTGAAAAATGACTGGAAAATATGTAAAGAGTTAAAGTAAAGATCCACGGCTTGAGTTGGGATCCAATAAAGCGAACCGGCGATGCTTCGGAAAAAAAGTCGATCGAGAGATTGGTGGTGAGAATTTATAAAACGTCCAGTCCTTCAACATTTTTTATGTCAATTTCAATACGTCAACATATCAATTATGAATTAATGTCTAGGTCGTGCCACCTACTAAATTGTTCAAAGTTCAGTGTCATTGACCCTAAGCTTGAAGAAAAGTTAGATCCAATGTTTGGTGGAGCTGTGGCCACGAGTGATCATGTATGAGCACCAAGTGAGAGAGAGCACGTTGGTAGAGCTGAGCATGTAGATGCTGAGCAAATTGCTGACGCTAATGAAAGATCCAACCCCAACCAAAATGAAGTTGGATCTACTAGTCATTCAAAACGTCCAAGCGTTGAGGAAAAAAGGATGAGGTTTTCATTAGAATTCAGATTTCATAATTAATGGCTTCATGCACCAATGAGCCTAACACATCACATGCAACTTCTATTCAAAAAGTTATGAGAATTCTGGAAAAAACTCTAGAAATGTATGAAGACATCATGTTTATTTGTTTTTAATGAAGTTGTTAGAAGACATGACCAGGAGAGAATTTTTCAGGTCGATGACACGTGATCGTAGAGTTATTTATTTACGCTATTCCTACGACAATCAGGATGCTTGAATTTTATTTTATTTGTTGAGCATCATTATGTTTGATTGCTATGGAGGCATTATCCACGCTACTAGTTGAACATTATTTATGTTATTTCAATATGTTTGAGTTTTATTTTGTTTTAATTGTTGTACTTTTTTATTGCTTTTGGAATTTTCTTTGCCATTATTTTTGTTGAATGCATCACTTGCTAATTCAGTGTTTACTTAAGTGTTAGCTGTATAAAAAATGAATAACATGGATAGAAGAAGGCATAAAAAAATTATAAAACAACAACAACAACAAAAACAACAACAAAGCCTTAATCCCACTAAATGGGGTCGGCTACATGAATCCTTTTTCTCCATTGCGCCCTATTTAGTGTCAAATTTTCGTTTAATTCTAATAAATTAAGAAAATTTTTTATGCAATAAGCCCAAGTTTTCCTAGGTCTAGCTCTGCCTTTCTTATAAGTAGTATCTAAAACATCTACTCTCCTAATCAGATCATCAGGTGGTCGACGTTTAATGTGACCAAACCATCTAAGGTGACTCTCTCTAATTTTATCCATCACTGGTGCAAGACCAAACCTATTACGGATATATTCATTTCGCATTTTGTCTCTAAGTGTAAAGCCACTCATCCACTTAATCATTCTCATCTCGGCAACACTTAACTTAGCATTATGCTTCTCTTTTAAAGGCCAACATTCAAGACCATAGAGCATTGCAGGTCTCATCACCATCTTATAAAATTTTCCTTTCAGTCTAAGCGGTACTTTTCTATCACACAATAGGCCGGACGCACTCCTCCACTTCAACCAACCAACCTGAATTCTACTATTAACATCCCCATCTATATCACCATCGTTTTGAACAATGAACCCGAGATATCTAAATCGTTCACACCTTTTAATAATTTGATCACCCGAAGTTATACTTCTGTCACTAGAGCTACTATTACTAAAATTACATTCCATGTATTCAGTTTTAGTTCTACTCAAATGAAGACCTTTAGACTCCAATGTAGACCTCCATAATTCAAGTTTTTCCTGGGCTTTTTCTCTCGACTTATCCACGAGGATATCATCAGCAAAAAGCATACACCAAGGTACATCCTCTTGTAAATGCCCAGTAAGACCATCCATAAATAAAGCAAAAAGATATGGGCTTAAAGCCGATCCCCGATGTAAAACAACAGAAATAGTAAAATACTTGGTCAATCTTCCTTCAGTTCGAACACATGTAACAACTCTAGTATACATATCTTTAATGACTTGAATATACGTCATATCAACACCTTTCTTCTCAATGACTCTCCAAAAAACATCTCTAGGAACATTATCGTAAGCTTTTTCTAAATCAATAAAAATCAAATGTAGATCCTCCTTATTATCTCTGTACTTCTCCATCAAACCTCTCAATAAATGTATAGCTTCCATAGTAGACCTGCCTGGCATAAATCCAAATTGATTATGAGAAACCTTGGTAATATGTCTTAACCTATGTTCAATTACCCTCTCCCATAATTTTAAAGTATGACACATCAATTTAATTCCTCTATAATTTGCACACTCTTGTGCATCTCTTTTATTCTTAAAAATTGTGACCAAAATACTCTTCCTCCACTCCTCAGGCATCTTTTTAGTTTTTAAAATAATATTAAAAAGTTTAGTGAGCCAAGAAACCCCCAAATCACCTAAACATTTCCACACTTCAATTCGGATATCATCAGTCCTACTGAACTTTCCACCCTAGGTTTTCTTTAAAGCCTCATCAACTTCTTTTCTATTAATGCGACGGTAAAAATGAAAAGTTTTATTATTATTAACGATATTAAGATCACTAAGGTCGATCGCATTTTCAGCATCTTCATTAAAATGTTTAATTCTAATAAATTAAAAACATTTTTTATGCATCAAAATAACTCACCCACCTATGTTGAATATCTTTTTCTAAGAAAAACATTTTTTGATTTTCATCTTTAATACATTTTATTTGAGTTAAATCTTTACTTTTCTTTTCTCTTTGTTTGGCTAGTTTATACATATATTTTTCACTCTCCTAGATATCTAACACGCTTATAGTAGATCATTAAAAGCAGAATTTTTAGCGTCACGATTATTCTTTTAGATTCTCATGTGCCGTTTTATATTTTTCTCGATTCTCAAGCTTTTACATTTAAACCAATTTTTATACATAACTTCTTATATTTTATCTTTTCGCACATTATTATTCCACCACCAACTATTTTTATTTATAAAAACTTTTTCTTTTGACTCTCCAAGATCATCTTTAATCACTGTTTAATAAGTATTAATTAATTTTTCTCACATAAGCATTTGCGTCTTCGTACGACATCCCAAAAGTTTAAATCTTAAATTTTACTCATAAAAATAATTTTATTTGTGTCTTTTAAGTACATCCATCTAATTCTACGATGATGAATCCTAGTATTCTTTATTTTACAGCTCCTTATCTTAAAATCTAGAACTAATAATCGATGTTGGGTACTTAATTACTCACTTGGAATGACCTTACAATCTTTACAATCTCGACGATCTCTTCTTCTCATAAGAAAATAATCAATTTGCGCATAAAAAAATTATAGCTGCATTATATTTAATGTGTAAGTATTACAACTCATATCTTGCTTACTCTCATTACATGACATCCATGTACATAGGCGAAAAGTGAGTTTGGTAGTTGTTTGTGCGTCACTACACAAGATTTAACATGTTCCGTATGACAACCCATATTTATTGATCTATTAGAAGAACAACACAAAAATCATGAACTTCATGACTCATCTAGGATGACTTCAAGAGATGTGTTAGCTATAACTCTTTATATTTTATCACAAAATGAGTGTATGAAAGGAGCCATGTTGCGATTCCAACACTCATAAAAAACAATTAGCAAATTTTTCTCGGTTGGTTTGGATGCTCGTAGTAGTTTATCTTAAAAAAATTATAAGACTTCGACCCAACATTCCAAAACGCTCCAGTAGAGATTTCACGTGATCAACGCTAAATATCATATTTCAAGGTAAATTTATGTCTTCATTTGTTTCAAAATTTACTTAAGACTCAAATAAAATTATTTTTTTGAGTAAACTTCAAGATTTGAAATGTTCATGAAGAAATAATTTTTATGTGGGAAGAAATAATAAATACTATTAAACAAGTAACAAAATACGTATTGGGAGAATCAAAAGAGTTAGTTTTTATAAGTAAAAAAAAGTTGGTGGTGGAATAACAATATGCAAGAGAAGATTAAATATAAGAGTTTGTATTATAAAAATTGGTTTAAATGTAAGAGCTTAGAAAACTAGAAAAAAATATAAGGTGGCCCGTATGGAGTCTAAGAGAACAATTTGTGATGCTAAAAATTTTATTTTTAGTGATCTTTATAATAGATTAGATATTAAAGAGGATGAAAAAAATATATATAAACTAGTCAAACAAAATAAAAAGAGAAGTATTAACTCAAGTAAGGTGTATTAAAGATTAAAATCAAAAAGTACTTTTCTTAGAAAAATATGTTCAACATAGGTGGTCGAGCTATTTTAATAAACATTTTAATGAAATTTCTGAAAATACAATCGACCTTAGTGATCTTAATTTTGTTAATAATAATAATTATTTTATTTTTTACCATCACGTTGGTAAAAAAGAAGTTGATAAGGCTTTAAAGAAAATCAAGAGTGGAAAATTAGTAGGATCTAATGATATCCGAATTGAAGTGTGAAAATATTTAGGAGATTTGAGAGTTTCTTAGCCTACTAAACTCTTTAATATTATTTTAAAAACTAAAAAAATGCTTGAGTTGAGGAAGGGTATATTGGTCCCCATTTTTAAGAATAAAGGTGATGCACAAAAGTGTGCAAATTATCGTGAAATTAAGTTGATGTGTCATATTCTAAAATTATAAGAGAAGGAAATTGAACATAAGTTAGGACGTGTTACAAATATTTTTCATACTCAGTTTGGATTTATGTTAAGCAGGTCCACTATGAAAGTTATACATTTATTGAGAGGTTTGAGGGAGAAGTATAGAGAGAATAAGGACGTCGACATATGATTTTTATTGATTTAGAAAAAGCTTATGATAAGGTTCCAAGAGAAGTCATTTAGAGAGTTCTAGAAAAGAAAGGTATTGATATGACTTATATTCAAATCATTAAAGATATGTATACTAAAGTTGTTACTTGTGTTCGAACTGAAGGAGGATTGACCAAATAATTTCCTATTTCAGTTGGATTACATCAGGGATAAGCTTTAAGCCCATATCTTTTTTGCTTTAGTTATAAATGCTCTTACTCGACATTTACAGGAGGATGTACTTTGGTGTACTTTTTGCTAATGATATCCTTCTTGTGAATAAGACTAGTGAAAGAGTTCAAGGAAAACTTAAATTATAGAGGTCTACATTGGAGTCCAAAGGCCTTCGTTTGAGTATGGTGGTAGCTCTAGTGGCAGAATTATAACAATGGGTGATCAAATCATTAAAAGGCGTGTATGCTTTAGATATCTAGAATCTATTGTTCAAAGTGATGGTGATATAAATGAGGATGTTATTAGTAGAATTCAAGTTAGTTGGTTGAAGTGGATGAATGCTTTGGGCCTATTATGTGATAGAAAAGAATCGCTTGGCCCAAAAGGAAAATTCTTTAAGATGTTGATGAGACCTGCAATGCTCTATAGCGCAGAATGTTAGCCTTTAAAAGAGAAGCATAAAACAAAGTTAAGTGTTGCCATGATGAGAATGCTTAGGTGGATGAGTGGCTTGAAACTTAGAGACAAAATGTGAAATGAATATATCCATGATAGGGTTGGTGTAGCTTCAATGGCGGACAAAATTAGAGAGAGCCGCCTTAGATGATTTGGTCACGTTAAACGTTGACCATTTGATGATCTGGTTAGGAGAGTAGATGTTTTGGATTCGACTTGTGTTAAAAAGGAAGAGGTGGATCTAGAAAAACTTAGACATATTGTATAAAAAATAATCTTAATTTATTAGATTTAAATGAAAATTTAACATTCAATAGGACGCAATAGAGAAAAATGATTCACGTTGCCGACCTCACTTAGTAAGATAAAAGCTTTTTTTTGTTGTGTGGTAAGCCTAATATCTAACATACATGAACTAGGAATGCATTGAAACAGTTGATGAAAAACATATGAATGTACGTGTGTCCGATAGTGAAAAACTTACATATATTAGACAGAACATTACGGTTGTAAGTGACTTTAATATGTGCTTCACTTTTGTGATGACATGATTAGAAGGAAGAGCCCACGATAATCATATATTCAAATATACCATGCAAACTCACAAATACAACTTTCTGAGCCACCTCTAGGTCTGCTTGCATATGAATTAATAAAATATTTATTACATTACAATGCTAATGAATAAATTTACAACATGAAAATATTATTTAGTTGATGTTGGATATCTATTACAAAGAGGATATCTCAAGCAATTCCGTAATACAAAATATAATATTTCGGATTTTGAAAGAGCCAATAACATAGCTCGTGACATAAATGAGATGTTTAACAAGAGGCATTATTGTTACGTGGTGTTATTGAAATGACATTTGGAGTTTTAATAGAAAAAGTTTATTTTACATGATATACCCACCTATCCTTTCAACAAACAAATGAAGATTATAATCATTACGATGACTCTTCACAATTGCATTCATCGACATCATTCACATAGTAATAAGGATTTCAATATGGCCGATGAGGATGAAATCATATTTTCCAACCAATGCATATGAATATCGCCTAGGCCATTCAATACCATAAGCTGAGTCTGATTTACACGACTCATGTGCACAATATGAGGAATGTGTTGGGGAGATGATGAAGTTGAAAGCAATTTACAAGTGCAATAAAGGATTTTGTGAGCTGCATTTTCTTTATGTGTAATGTGTTGCAAAAACAGTTATTGTTTATTGTAACGACGTTATATGCAATGATGTTCATGTGAAATTTCAATTTGTTGCAAATAATATTTTTATTCTTCTCCCACAAGGATGGTCTATAAGCAACCGTGGGTTTAGTATATTTTTTTCTTGTATGTTTTCTTTTTTATTTTTATTTTTAATTTTTTTTGAGGTTATGACATAAATGACCTTAGGGGTCCTTCTGGATGACCTTGTAGTGTATGGTTTTATTACACATGAGAGCTCGGTATCAAATGATTTAAAGACAACCAAGCACCCCTTATTTTTTAATCAAATGACTGTTGGAGTTTTCATGGATGAGCTTGTGGTGACAAGCTTTTGTGACATATAAGAAACCTCCATGTTCTTATCCAAATAAATTGTGTATCTTGGTATGTACAAAGAAAATGTGCTTCCTAGGATATTAGAGCAGGTTAGAAATTTCTGAATAATTTCAATTTTAATTTAGGAATTCAGTGAACAGTAATCATCTAATTATTACTGCAATTCACTAACTGGTGATCAATTGCGAAGATGAACTAGCCTAACATTATTTGATGGAATGTATAATCCAGGTGTTTCCAGATGAACATGGAGGATTTTTCCTACAAAAAATGTTAGTTGCATTTTCCTTATGTGAAATGTGCTACAAAAACAACTATTATTTATTGTAACGACGCTATATACAATGATGTTCATGTGAAATTTTCAATTTGTTGCAAATAAAATTTTTATTCTTCTCCCACAAGGATGGACTATAGGCAACCGTGGGTTTAGCATTTTTTTTCTCTTGCATGTCTTTTCTTTTATGGTTATGATGACATAAATGACATTAGGGGTTCTTCTGGATGACCTTCTAGTGATATGGTTTTATTACACATAAGAGTTCGGTATCATATGGTTTATACAAGAATCCCTTACTTTTTAATCAAATGATTGTTGGGGTTTTTCTGGCAGAGCTTGTAGTGATAATCTTCTGTGACACATACGAGCTCAGAATTTCATAGTTTAAGGACAACCAAGAACACTTTTTTTAACTTCTGCTGTCTACTTGTAGTGAGAGATTATTCACTGGTTCATACTTTTTGCTCAAGACCTCATAACTTTATGAAACTTCATTTTTGTATTTATATTATTCTTTTTTACTAATGTTGCATGTAAGCGTTAGTGTTTTGGGGTTTTAAACCTTAAGAAAAGATGAGTTCGAGGTCTTTCGGTGCCTCTAGAAATTGTACTGCTACTGTGGACTACAGTGATCTCTGCTTAGTTCACGATAGGAGCAGAATTATGAGAGTCAATATTACATGTGTCCAAGGAATAAATCAGAGAATTATGACTTCTTCAGGTGGGCGGATCAGTTCGATGATTGCAACTCCGATAGTGATCTGGTGTGTAGAGTTTCATTGGAGCAAACATTATCTCGTTAGATTAATCAAGCATTTTAAATTCAACATTATGATAATATTAATTATTTTTTAATAATTTTATTTTAATTTTGATTATTATATTACTCACCATTCAGTCAGGTATCAATTTTATTATATAATACTGAAATAGTATAATTGTTTCCATGTACTGATTCTATTCTAAACAACACAATAGCACAGGTGCGGAATGTCATTTTTATCATAAACAACAACCAAAAATACTGCACAAAACAAACAAACACGCAACTTAGCGCAGAAGCTGCTTCTTAGCATAACTGTTGCGCAATATCTTTTTTAATAATCAGCAACCGCCCCAAATAGACCCAAATAAAGAAGGTAACTGCCAAATTAATATTTATAACCACATAAATTTAAGTGAATTCAAAATATTAATATTAAAAACTAGAGCAGAAGAGCGAACGAGAAAGAAATTATTTCAGCAGAAGATGACCAAATTTTAATGATTTTACATAATAGCCCAGATTCAGAGCGGCTGGGTTGTATTGAAGAAATGCAAAAAAGCCACATAGGAGCAATATACGATATAATAGTTAAAAGAATAAGTTGGCAAGAATAAATGCCTGCATAATAAGTGAAAATCTGGTTTAAACTACTTATAACTTAAAAAAGATGTTATTGAAAAAACAAAAGTGCGTTAACTTTTGTTTTTCATTCCCAGTAAGCAAACAACTAATTCAAAATTCTGGAATATTGAGCACAGTCAAGACATTAATGGGAGAATTTAGTACAAATACTTGGTGTACCATCAAAAGATTCTTACCGAAGAAATTTAATAATAAAACATACAAAATGAAGTAAAAAAAAGTACTAAAAATTATAAAACATGCACTAGGTTGAGAAAAAGATAAAGATGAATGAGTCGCACATTTAATATCCCATCTAAACCGTGCAAGAAAAATTAATGGTGAAATTGTTTAAAAATTTCGATAAAAGGAAAAAAATAAAAAACACAGTTCAAGTACGTGATAAAGATTAAAGCTAAGGCTTGACTGGACTTGAGAAAGCAGTACCCTCCAAGGTAATCACGTCATAGAACATTATAAACTACCTGAAGTTGTGGACATGCGCCTAATAATGATTCAAGAGTTTGCAAGTGATATTCATCTGGAAACACTTGGATTATACAATCCATCAAATAATGTTGGGCTAGTTCATCTTTGCAATTGACCACCTGTTAGTGAAGTTGCAGTAATAATTAGATGATTACTGTGCACTGAATCATAAATTAAAATTGAAATAATTCAGAAATTTCTAACCTGCTCTAATATCCTAGGAAGCACATTTTCTTTGTACATACCAAGATCAACACCATCTATTTGGCTAAGAACATGGAGGTTTTTTCCCACCTAAAAAGAAAACAAAAAATACAAATGAAAATCTCCACAATGGAAGAGGATTGTACTCTCTTCATTATTCATTATCTTATGACAAGCTGATTTTACAAGATCACGAAGCTCACTCCTCTCTTTTACACGTTTCTCCTTTGCCCAAACTGGTCCCTGCAGAGAACAAAGCACGATTTGAGCCTGCAGTCATTATCACCTAACATGGAAAAATTAGGAAATTACCCATTCCCGACATAATCCAACTGTGAATATGGGTCTTATTGAAGCTTTCATACTTTACGTATAGCATGTAAGCCATGCAAAATGATAAACATTTAAAATATGAAGACATATAATGCAAAAACATTAGCCAAACAACCTGATAATGCATTCGGACCCACAGTTTATTCATCTCTGTAAAGTTCTGAAGCACAAATTCAACAGCATCAATAACACTGCCGCCATCCCTGATAAAGGAAATTGCCAGAATAACATTCAAAGAAATTTTGGTTAGTTGACGTAGTAAGAAGACCAAGTTGATCATGTTCTATACAATCAAATAAAAAATCAAATTTCATGAACACAATATTATATAAAACAAAAAAGCAAGAGCTATTTCCTCATTCAAATATGCTGCCTCATTCTACTTAATACTATAAGGCTTTGTATTAACATTTAAAGAAGTTTAATCATCTTTTACTGATGTACCCTTTCATCTTCTTGTTCATATACTTTGCATGCAAGAAGTTAATACAATAGGAAGAAGAAAAAGGTCAGCTTTTGCAAAGTTGTATTTCTACACTAATGCACGAAACAAGAAGGTGATCAAGAGGAGAAAAGTTGAACCGAAAAGCAATAAAACCCAACCAAGCCATGGGACAAGGGCACAAAATGGCAAAAAATGAAGGGCAATTCAGAGTCTGTTTGGGGTAGCAACAATCTTTTACGAGGGTGGTTGTAAGGCTTGTAGCCAACACAACGGAGAAAAAGGATTCATGTAGCTGACCCCACTTAGTGGGATAAAGGCTTGAATTTGAGAAAAATAGAACGTACCTGTGTCACATGCGGGAAGGAGAGGAAAATAAGAGCCAAAGCTACGGGCGTGTTTAGGGTTACGATCGAACAAAAGTTTAAAAACATTTTTAAGATTTTTAATATACATACATGTGTATATATTTAGAAAAAGCCCTAGGGGCTATTTTATTGAAATAAAGAGGATACAAAAGAAAGTTTTAAGATAGGGACCAATAGATGAAGCCCTACCCATACGATACAAAATGCAGAGAAAATTCAAATAAAAATGATACAAAAAACACAAAAGGAAAATAGCAAATAATAATGTCTAAGGACGACCATTCCTCTTCCTCTAGTTCTTGTAGCGAATCTAGAAAGCAAACTCTTAAGTGTTGTTCCATTGCCAGGAGTGATCGAGGTATCATCCATTAAGTCTCGAAGCGTACCCTCAGGCTTCTTCTTTGGTCGAGAAGTGTATACTTGTCATTCTTCTTCTGAGGACTGGTTTGTCTGATCCATAGAAGGAAAGTTAGGTGCACGTATAGGTGTGCACTGATATGTATATAGGAGTGCGCAATAGCTTTTACATGCACAGCAATCTGTCAACAAACACACTGATCATATGAGCCAGTCATCGGATGAGGAATTGCAGGTTTACACATCCAGGAGAAAGAAGAAGATTGGAGGCCTACTCGAGCACAGAAACTTAATGGATGATACTTTAGTTGTTCGAGTAATGACACCAAATTAACAATTTGTTAGCTGACCCCCTTCTTAGAACTAGAGGCAGAGGTAGGACTAAATGGAGACGTTCTCTAGCTACCTGATACCGCGAGTGTTTAACAGTTTTGATTTTTGGGTATACATGTATTTTTTTTTGGACCATCTATGTGTGTTGTCTACCGTGTGGGTAGAGTGTCATTTTGGACCCTCTTATACAACATATTTGTACCTTTTCTTTTTTAATATATTAGCACCTGTGTTTTTTCAAAAATATATATATATATATATATATATATATATATACACACACACACACGAGAGTGTATCTAAATTCAATGATGTTAATAGAAAGTTTTATTAAAATCAAAACTCAAATAAGGAGTGATTTCGACTTGGAAGGAGAAGAAGTCGGTGAAGCGTGCGAGTGAGGGAGGAGATCAATCTGAAAGCTTATATTATTATTAGAATTAATTATATAATTTATTAAATTGATGCTATTAAAAGAAATTTATTCAATTAGGAAGTGTGGAATGAGAACTGAGACCCATAAAAAATTGATGATAGAATAAATTGGAGGATTAAAAAAAAAGATCTCCTTGAGATTAAGGTGATTAATTACATTCTAAAATTTAATGAGTTCTAACTTTATTTTAAAATGTATATTTTATTTTATTGATGCTCCATTCATGCTTTATTTCAGTGAGATTTAAATTATAACAACTTTTTTATATTGGTAGATAAGAAAATATGCATATTAAATAGATGCACAATGAATTTCTCATAAGGTTATTAAACCATTGAATAACATTAAATTATAGTAGATGAGCATATAAATATTAGGTTATAGCATGATTTGTAGCTTTTAGAAATCATACAGCATATCATTACATGACTTTTAGAAAATAATCATGTACAATGAGTTGCAAAACAAATTATCTATGAAGTTATTAGATTAGTGAATGTCATATTGATGTTGTTAAACGTGCACTTTTTCATTAGTAGATACATGTAAAGTGTTGCAAAAGAAGAAAATGTATGATATGAAAGAATGAAATAGCTTATATATGAATGTTTATATGTGAATATTAAGAGGTGGAGTTCACCCCTAATGGTACAGGCAGGGGACGTCAGTGTACCCGCACCCGTAGATGTTTTTTACCACCACAGACAATTGTGATATTAGATCACTAACCGCTGTGCTAAAAAAAAATTATTGGCCAAAGGCGAGTAAACAGAACTTAGCACCCCAGACACTGTGATGTTTAGATCGACAACTGCTATGCCGACAGAAGAATATCAGTTAAGAGAAAATAAGATTCTTTCCACATCAGATAATTATGATATTTAAATTGCTAACCATTGTGCCGACGAGATAATATCAGCCAAGAGTGCGTTAGATTATGTTTTGACGGTGCTTCTAAGGAAAGAAGTGAATGTTAATAGTGTAAGTAAAGGTAAGTTAAGATTACAATAAATATAAATGCATATAGGATATTTAAGTAGTTTTTTAGAAAAGATCATTTATACATGCATTATCATATATAAGATTTCTTATAAAAATATAAAAGATTAACATACTTTAAGATTTCATATAGAGATATCAAAGATCAGCATCCATATTAACTTCTTCTCTTAGGTTACTGTGGTTTAGAAGTGTGATTATTCATGGGTTATATTTAAATAACTCATTATGTTTTAACATTTTTTCAAGTTTTAAACTTTTAAATAAGATGAATATAAGAGGAGCAATGTATATAAAAGGCAACAACAATCAGAAAGGTATATATTTCTACTTATTAATTTAATTGCTTTCTTTAGTGACTCTTTCATAAACTTTGAATATTAACATGTAGATGATAGAAATATGATATCCAATTTGATTTTTACCGTCCGACCACTTGCTCCCGTCTTGGTTAATTCTAAACCTTGGGTCGGGTCGTGACAAGGACTCTCAACTTGCCTAAAAAAAGTAGGATAAGAACAAAATTTAGGGAACTAAAAAAATACAAAAATACAAAAATCAAATAACTAACATATTGATATAACTTTACTTGTGTGAGGTAAAAATTCATAAGAGCAGCAAGGAGATAGAGGTTTATTGAATGAAGAACATGAGTTTAAATAACGCATGCAGAGGAGAGGGTTATAGAAGTAAAAAAATTCTGAAAGAGATGAATAAGCAATGAAAAAATAAATCAAGGGAAATCTAATCAGGCGGGCTCCTTTAAGCAAGTTGAGTTTGGCTAACCAGCCAACCAAGCCAGATAGGTGACCTAAAAAGGATGCATCAATGTTGGCAAAGTCTTAGGGTTACCCACATGGTGCCCAAAAATTAAAGTTCAAGCTATAGATAAAGTTGGACTCAATGCTAGGTTCAAGCCAAGCCCAAGGATTAACTTCGATCAATGCAGTACAAGAGGCTTTACGATGGCAACAAGGACGATACAAACTAAAGAGTAAAGAGCGATTCATGTAAATCCTCATGAAGGGGTAGACAAAGCATGCAAAATGCAAACAATGGTAGTTTGAATAGGACAAGAACTACTCCAGCCAAATTGGAGAGAGAAGAATAGTTGTATGCATAAAGAACGATGAAGTTTACTTTTCCATAAACCATTCCAATGCAAGGGAAAATGAGCCTTGAATAAAGACAAAACTAATCATTGAGTTTAGAAACTTAAATTAGTTTGTTAGAACGATTGTTACCATAGAAAGGCATTTGCTTATTTGATAGCTTCATCTCAAAAATTTTTACATTTTTTAAAAATTTATTATGGATACTTTAAATATAAATTGTGGTATATTTTAATCAATTTGCCTTAATTAATTAACCATTTAATTGAACAATTCAATGATTTGAATCATGACAACTAAGGCCCCATTTGTTTTGGCTTTTAGAACTGGTTTTTTATTAAAACGCAATTTCCTTTCTTTTGGGGGGCTCGCGGCCTTAATTTACTGTTTTCGCGACCACGGGCGAGCACATGCATCCTACGGTTTGCGAATAAACAACGACATGTTTTTTCATTCGCTACCCTCGCTTCATTAGTCCCCTATCCCTAGTTCACCCTAGAGGGATGCGAAGCCCCTTGCTCTTGCTTTCGTTCGTCGGCGTTGGTATGTATTTTTAGCTTTTTTCCTCGCATTTCTTTCACAATCCATGCTCGATCGAAGGTTAAAGGACGACCTTCTACACTAATTGTGATCTAGCTTATTGTGAGGAGGAAAAAATGTTGGATTAACATATTGTAGAATTATATCATGCCTTAGCCATTATTTTTGTGCTCAATCCGTTGTTGAGGAGAGGAATCATGCCCTTTTGCTTTCTCTATATTTTATTTTCTTGGTTTGAGACCATTTGTGAGGAGGAAGAAATCGATGGCCTCTTTGAGTTTGTGAGAAAAACTGTCTAGCCTATTTTGAGGAGAAGAAAATGTTGAATTTCATTTGTTTTATGCTACTCGTGCTAACCCTTAAACTTTTCATTTAAATGCCAACTGTTCTTCTTTAAATTGAGTTCTAACACACCAAAATATGTTTTTTTTTTTGTGCTTTTCCTATCATTCTGCAACTTCAGCTCGATTTTTTAGCATTAAAGGGAAACTATTATCAAACAGTCGAAACACGATTTTTTGATGGGTTGTATCATAATTCGAATATTCAAAAGAGTTTTCTATGACCATGGAAGCACTTTATTTGGATGGTTTGACAATTGCTTTATCTGTGTAATGGTTTATTGATGTGTTATGATGATTTCTCTCTTTACCTTCTCTAAATGTGGGCATTTAACCTACCACATGTTTCATATTTATTTATTATCATCTTTTTAGCAAGTTTATCTTTGAATGCATAAAGTTTGTTTGATCACTTTACACATAAAGGGAAATGGTTTGTTTGATCAATTTGCACACAACAAGTGAAATTCTTCACTTTGGGTTTATGGTTTGAATGCACAAGTATCGTTTGTTGAATATCTAAATTTCTCATTTTATTATATACCCGTGGATGCAATTTGGGCTGTTTTTCTTCAACATCAAGATGAGGGTTTCATTATGTTCAGACAATGTTAAATATTATCCTGCTTTTGTTTTGCTGCATGAATAGTGATGCTTGTTTTTTTATAAAATGTTGAGAACTTGCTTCTTATACATGAAAATATGAATATTTAGGTGTTTCATATATAACATGTCAATTTCAAATTTGATGTAGTTGGTTTTCCGTATAAGAACTTACCAATTTCTCATATCACCCGACAATTAGTCAAAGTTTATTATGCTTTAGTGCATAGGTTCTCCTATGTATCATATAACCATTGAACTTAGAGATATAAGAACAAACGAGTGACAACAAGTCATCCGCTATTTGGGATAAGGATACCAAAATAATCATTTGTGATATTCTTGCGTGAATTTGAGCTAAGAAATAGATCAACGACTCATTTTAACAAAGAAGATTGGCAAAATATTACAAAAATTTCCAAGAAAGAACGAGTAAATTGTATGACCGAACACACTTAAAGAACAAGTGAGATCGATTAAAAAAAGATTGGAAAATTTGGAAGGAACTCAAAAAAAGATCTACCAGACTTTGTTGGGATCTCATAAAGAACACTATTGATGCATCAACTGACTGGTGAAAGGAGAAGTTAGTGGTACGAGAAATTGAATGGATTATCCTGTAATTCCATCTAAACTATTTCAATGCATTTGTTGTGGTGACCTCTCATTTCCATTGTATGAATGTCGGTTGATACTAACTGCTAAAGAGTTTAGGTATGGTGATATCGAGCCTAAACTAGAGGAGAACCTCAATCTCATGTTTAGCAACGTTGTCACAATGATGGTAAGGCATGGCTCCTCAAGAATCACAAGAACACAAAGATAGCCCAATAGAACTAACTCAAAGAACATCCCATTACATCCACGAGCACAGTGACTCTAGCCACACTAGGACACCACCATCTTTAAAAGCAAGCATTAGTCACACTAAAAAAATTAGCTCTGCTTATCCGATGGGCCAGATATCAGAATTGGCTAAAGCATGTACCAATCTATCCTCATCTATTCCTAATATGATGAAGATTTTAGAGGAAACTGCAGAAGTTTATGAGGATATGCACTTATACGTATACTCCCTGAAGCTGCTTGAAGAACCTGTTAAGAGGGAGTTCGTCATATTGTTGGCACCCGAGCTGAATGTTAATTACCTTCATTTTTTATATGAACAACTCAACAACTAAGTTATGTTAACTCTATGTTATTTCAAGTGAACTCTGTTTATTAAGCTTCATTTTTATAAAATAACTACTCATTGAGCTATGTCGGTTTCTATGCTTTCTAATGGTTGATGGATGATGGAACAATTTCTTATTGCATTAGTTTTTAATGTGCTAGATTATGACTTGATGCTGTCATTCACTTTAAATTGTAATGATATTATCTGTTGATATTGTTGTTTCTTTCAGTAATGGATGTCACCAGAAAAGAACTTAGAGAGCGTCACAAAAAAATTATTCTAACACCCATCTGTTTGCTTACCGAGTGTCACGATTCATATATCGCTTAGACTCCATGCTTGCCATCGTCTTTTACGGATAAATGGATAGAGGAAATGTTGCAAACTCATCTAATAAGATTCATAGCATGTTTCATATGAGCCAAGTCATCTTCATCGATCTCTTAGATTTGCTCCACAACAATTATGGCCTACATGGCTCCTCTCGAATGACTTCACATGAGGTTTTGACAATAACCTTATATATATTGTCACATAATCAGTCCATTAGAGAGACTGTGAGAGATTTCAACACTCAACCGAAAATATAAGTAGATATTTTCCAATTGGATTGAATGTTTTAGTACGCATTTCCTTCGAACTCATCAAGCTTAAAGATCCAACCTTTCAAAACATCTCAATACAAATCTTAAGTGACAAGCGATACATGTCATCTTGAAGGTATGTTTATTCTTTAGTTCATTTAGTGTCGACATATACATTCAAAATTGTATTCGTGCAATTGATGGTACACATATTAATGCGCGTGTACCAAATGCTGATAAGATTGCATACATTGGACGGTGCGAATTACCAACACAAAACATAATGGCGGTGTGCGACTTTAATGTGTTTACATTCATTATGGTCGAGTGGGAGAGAAGTGCTAATGATAGTCGCATCTTCAAGTCTGTCACCCGATCTGTGTGCGCAATTTTATATTCCCACCTCATGGTCATTCGATTGTCCTGTTGGTTCTTTCAATTAGTTTGATTGAAGCTAGTAATGTTGAACAATTACTGCAGGAAAATATTAATGCTGATTATCCATTACAATGAGGTTTTCTTAAGCCATTTGCAAACACAAAATATCACATACCATATTTTGAACAAGAAAGTCAAGTGGTACAGGGAAGGTAGGAAATGTTCAACAAACGTCATTCATCGCTGCGCGGTGTTATTGAGAGGATTTTTGGTGTACGGAAAAAAAAAATAATTCTTAGTGACATGATAACCAACCCTTTCGAAAAATTAAGTTAAAGTTGTTGCCGCAACAATGATCCTTCACAATTATATCCAACATTATCATTCACAGTTTGATGTTTACTTCGCAAGTGTTGACAGAAATAAAACGGTACCACTTGAAGCGTATGAATATCGAATGGGTCGAACAATTGCGGACAACAAAGAGGTTGTCAGTCAAACTATTAGTGATAGTGAAGGTGCCGAAGAGATGGTGCAATTGCGTGAAGTAATTACGAGGATGCTCTAGTTAACAATTGATGTGATCTACGCTGTGATTCACAATTTAATCGATATAATGTAGAACAATTTATGTGATCTACTTCCCTCCTGCATATTTCCAGTGAGCTTGTTTGAATCATTGTACTTGGAACTTCATATGACTTTGATTTTATGTTATTTGAAAGATGAAATTACTTGCTTAGAAGGATGTAATGCACATATTTTTCGTGTTTGAAATCAGACAAATTCTTCAATGTATTTGAATGAACAGTGATGGTTAACATTTGATGCACTTGTAGAGTTCATGTATTGTTTCCTTGCAAAGATCAGAGAGGTGTTGTTTTTGGCAACTACTCAAGAATAACATGAATCCCATATGGTCATTTCCTTGAGTGGTATGTGTGCCACATAGGTACAACTTGTTTCTTATGCATTCACATGCCTAAGCCGAATGCATTGAATTGCTGAATGCTCGTGGCTGAAATGGCTTTGGCTGAAATGGAATGCTTGTGGCTGAAATGTTGGAGTGCATGCGGCTCAAATGGCTTTGGCTGGAATGCATTGAATTGATGAAAACCGAATTGAACCTTGCTTGGCTCCTTTAAAGGCCCTTGTGTAGAATTGCAAAGTTTGAAACGTGAAACAAGACTTACACTTTAGAATTACTCAAACCCAAATTGAAGCTTGGCTCCTTTTTTATTGCAGCATGTGTTTTTTGTTTGGAGGCCTTAACCAAAGCAGATGGTTTGAAATTTGTTGGTAAATGTTGAAAGTATGCTTGTTTTGCCTAAGCTTACTCCAAAGCCTAAAGGGTGGAGTTACTTGCTTTGAATTGTGTTTAATGTCTTTGATTCATGGAGATATATGCTGAAATGGAACAGCCTGCTAGTGCCGCTTCTGCACATTGGTACCTTTCTCAAGGAGTTATGATGAGTAATTTGACCCAAAGGGTTCTTCGGGATGACCCTTTAAGCAATTCAGCATACATTGTTAAGAGATTTTGGCAACCAAGAACCCTGTATCATGGGTCCACTGATAACGTCTCATGGCAGATTATTTATCTGCTCTATCCACTCTGAACAATGATATTAATTGTGCAACCAAGCAACTAGTATGTTTATGTTGCTGTTGGAAGGCATAATTTAAAGCTTTCATACTATGGCATAGTTGGAATGTTTACACACTGCTGCCTACTCTCTCAATAGCCAAATGTCTCCAACACAGCACACAAGCTTCTCTTCGCTGAAACTATTTCAAGTTCATGCATTTCTCATGCAACCTGTTTTTTCCTCATTCACACTGCTGCATGTTTTTTTAAATGCTCCTGTTCACATCACTCAACAAAATCATCACTGCTGCCTAACTTTAGTTTGGCTGAAAAGTGTCGATACAATTTGATTGATTATCCTATAGATATTTTGATGTGGTGCTAATCGTCAACAGGCTATCCATCCTAAAATAATTTTGTTGCTTTTTGGTGACATCTTTGTTTCCAATATCAATTTCTCAAAGATTTATTATTTTTTAATGCCAATGGTAAAAATACCGAGCTTGTTTCCTCTCAAAATTCATTTGAGGAATTAATTATTAAAAACCTTACTATTTCTTTCAGAGCTAAGCTTATTAAGAAATATCCTATATATATTTTGTTGGATTCAAAGTGGTTCGCATTGATCTCAACCAATTATGCCTATGTATTCATATTATGAAACTTTATACATGAAGGCATATAATTTGATTATGTATTATATTGATTTCTATATCTATATGCCAAAATTTGTTTTGAAAACCTTTCTTTTTCTAGCAATTGTTGGGTGCAAGGAAGCAGAGTATATTTGGTACTACAATTATATTCACATACATATGAATTATGCTAATCATTAATATACAGGATAGTACTATTGGAAATGAACTAAAACAACTCAACAAGCACTAAAGAGCTTAAACATCGACCGGTTTGCTATGATTGCAATCCCTTATATGTTATTTTCACATCTCATAAAGGGGACAATGTAGGACGAAAGTTCTACAGAAGTCCAAAAAATTTAACGAATAGAGATTGCAAATTTCTCCAGTGGGTAGATGAACCAAATAAAGCAATACAGGAGCGAGTTATCGAGAAGATATATTTAGTTGATGATACAGTGAAAAATAATATGAAGGACCTTAAATTACTTGTAAAGGCTTTACTCATGTTTGATTTTGTTATTGTGGCATTCCTTGTGTTATTGTTATCACTGTATCGGTTTTGATAATATTTATTTATTTCAGAGAACAAATTGTACTGCACTGGGTTTTTTTGTTTTGTAAACAAACGTATTTTTTGGCTGTGTTGATCTAAAATCAGAATTTCATTATTTAATTAAGCAAACCAACAATTTATTTTATGGTTGAGTAGTTTATATCCACGATCATGTGAGTCATGGAGAGTGGGACTGTTTGATCCATGACAATCTCTTATTATTATGTTGTTGTTGGAAGGCATAACTTGAAGATTTCTTATGATTTGATTAATGTTCCCCTTAATTCGACCTTTGGTGTTGTGAGTAAAAAAAATTGATAAATTATTATTGGATTCATTTCACAGGAAGCACCTCCGGAACTACGTTTTTCAAATAGTTTAAAATGAATTGCCTTTATACTTTAGAGGTATAACAATCATTATGTCAGTAGACAATGCTTACAGAATTGTGTTTTTCACATAGACTTCTGAAATCAAGCTTCAGAATAACAGATTTTCAACAGTCGCTTCTGCAATCAGCTCTACAGCCACAACCAAAACAAATGCACCCTAAGTCATGCTCCCTCTCTCTATCTTATTAAAAATGTTATCAACTAAAATTTGGCCACAAGGAAAGCAAGACAACCAATTGAGCATGACAAAGATTATTTCATATTAGTTTGGCATTATTATGATTTCACATTGAATATTGTTCTTGATGTCATAAGTTGTGGCTCCCTATTTACGGAAAAATATCATAAAATAAGGTTTTGCACATTATATGACATTGAATGTGACGTGGGGCTCCCTAAGGGGTTGGACTGGTTGGATCAGCCAAACCGGTTCAGCTAAGAGTGGAGCAGGGCCGGCCTGTCCATATTTATGGACGAGGGTTACAACTCAAGGAGAGGGAAACTTCCCTCCTAGTTATCTACTATATACATGTATTTTTTTGTGTTAGGATTGAGGTTTTGCTGAGTTTTGGAGTCCTTTGTTTTCCCTCGTAGGGATATTTTCGAGGACGAGTGGTGCTTCAGCTACATCTCGCACGGAGGTGGTGATTATTTTGAACCTTCCCCATCCTCCGCAACCTACCCTCCCTTTTGTCGTTGCCATACCTCGCTGCAAACCACCGAAAACTACAATCATGCTATTTTTCTGCAGCTTTCCAACCCGCCTTCCTCTGGCTCCTACCCTCCATTGATGTCGCCTACACCAGTCCCTACAGATTCAGCCATCAAGCCTACCCTCCAGCCCCTTTCCATCTTCTTGTCACTCTCAACCCCACCCAACCACACCCCAATCCAACCACAGGTTCACCTCTGCCCCACCCTGCATCTCTTTTGACACCAACCACGTGATCTCTACTAGCCAGTTGCAATCCGACCCAATTCCTATTGTAGCCAGCCCTCATTCGAGATTTCCACCACCTCGACCACAGCCCACCTCCTTTCCGTCCGCACCCTAGGGTATCTTTTATGTGTCATTATTTCTCTATTTTTAAGTGTTTCGTTTGTAATCCTCTTGAATTTCAAAAATAATATTTGCATTTCTACTATGATTTTGAGTTAGCTCCGGTATTATTTAGTATCAGAATTAAACTCTAGTCCTATCCTAGAGTTTCCTAGCTTCTGCCCTACCCAAGCCACCTCCACCAACAAAAAATAAAAATAAAAAAAAAAGTGTCTTTCATATTCAACCATAGATAAATTTTGACCTAAACCTAATATTGCATTGCAAATTTTCAAAATCAACAGCCCCAAATTAATTTTCCTACCCCTTCAATTAATCTCATAGACTACCTTTCACATCTAAGCCCTAAATCCTAGCCATGCCACCAAAGAGGTACATGTCGAGCCTACCCAAGAAGAGATTCAGCCACTTCAACGGAGACTTACGGACATGGAGAGTGAAACTTAAGCCGAAATTACCCTAACGACTTCATTGAATGATTGCAATCAGTTGAGAAAAACTTTGAGTACAAGGACGCGTCGAAGATAACAGAGGAAAACTAGTGGTCATCAAATTGAGAAAGAACATCTCTTTGTGGCGGGACAACTTGCAGAGGCAGAGAAAGAGAGAAAATAATGAGAGATTACCAAGTGGGAGAAGATGAGAAATGTGATGTAGAGAAAATACCTACCTCATCATTACCGACAGGATATATCTCTGAGACTGCACCTGAAATAGATAGATTTATCATTGGAGGAGTTAACGACATAATTTTATTAGTTGCTGGTGTGAGTTGGTTGAGCCAGAGGAACATATCATAACTCATTATATAGGGGACATAAAGCCAGCTATTAACAATGTGGAGTAGTTTCAGCCCAATTGAACATTGTGAGATGTTCAGACCTTAGCCATAAAGGTGAAGACGTAGCAGAAACAGAGTAGACAACCAACCTCAGTCAGGCAGCCATCTGCAGAGGGAGACATCAACAAAAGCCCATTTTAGGGAGTTGAAAAAACTCGTTTGCATAAGGACCGAGCCACCATGAGTGAAAAGAAGCCTGAGAAGGGTAGCACATATACTACAATCATAGTCAGAAAATGCTTCATATGTCATGTATTTGGGCAGATTGCATTCAGTTGTTTGACAAGCCGAGTTGTTTTTTACCTAGCAGAGTGCGCTAGAAGAGATTAGAGATGAGGAAACAACTAACCGAGTGAGGTGTATCATCTTCCATTTGATGAGGGCAAGATCCTTGTGGTTCAACGGGCCCTACATACTGAGGGTACAAAAGATCCGCAGTAGCTCCCCTACAATATATTCAGCACCTGTTGCACCGTAAACGGGAAAGTATGTAGTCTCATCATCGATAAAAAGAACAGAAAGAACGCAACATCTGCGCAGATTGAGGAGGAAATGAGTCTAATGACTCGGAGGTATTCCCAACCATATTACCTAATATGACTGTAAAAGGAGAACAGGATCAGCACTGATCGGCGGTGCCTAGTGGAATTTTTTATTGGAACTCAATTGTTGAAACAGGCGTGGTTCGACGTGGTGCCCATAGATGTCTGCCATAATTTGTTTGGGAGACGGTGACAATTTGAACATAAGACTCGGCACGATGGATCAGAAACAGCTACTCCTTCACCAAGGAAACAAACCACATTGTCCTTGTCCCTTCTACAAAGCCCGAGATCATAGGTACCTTTGCCAGCAAGCTGCGTTAGCGGAACCAACATTGGTGATGACAAAGGATGGCATAATAGAGACACCGATTACAGATATGAGACAATCACGACAGAGAGCATTTCAGAATATCATGATCAATACCTATTGCCATGGTCACACAAATCAAAGAGATTCAAAATATCGTCACGTCAGATCAGGTAAGCCAAAATTGGGTTATATTGGGAAGATTCAACGGTATATGCGTAACACACAGATCCAATTCATTTAAATAGTGAGCTCCCAAAAGATTGCATCGATATACATGTTTGCTCGCAAGTGGGGAAAGAGTCTCAAGTGCCTTGGGGGACGATGCAGTTGCCAATGGGAGCCAGGTGCTTTTCGGATTGCACTCGAAGGGCCTTCAGCCCCAGGAGGTTACAAAAACACCATCACTGGCAACGAATAGACAGAAGCTTCCACGAATGGGAACGAAGCTCCCTCAACCCCATGAGATTGATACGAGGCTCCCTAGGATGCTGAACTGGTTGGATCAACTGAACCGTTTCAACCAAGAGGGGAGTAGGGCTGCTCAGTCCATGTTTGTGGGCAAAGGTTAACAGCAAATGGGAGGGGACTTCCCCTCCAAGTTATCTACTATATATATTATTGTTGTGTTTTATGTCAGGACAGTCGTCGGCATCACTTATTTTCCCTCTTAGGGTTGTATCGAAGGACAAGTGGTGCTTCGACTTGTATCTCGCTCTGAGTTGGTAATTATCCTCTACCTTCCCTATCCTTCGCAACCTAACCTCCTTGCGGACAACTGAAAAGTACATTCCTACTGTTTTTTTGCCCACTTACCTCCAGCCCCAAAACTCATTTGCTGCCGCCTACACCAGCCCCTAATGTTCCAACAGTCAACCCCACCATCCAACCCCTAGCCATCCTCCTGTCACCTGTCCCCACCCCTCCGCCCCACCTAGAGTTCATTTATTGTTGTGTTTTATATCAGGACAGCCGCCAACATCACTTGTTTTCCCTCTTAGGGTTGTATATGAGGATGAGTGGTGCTTCGACTTGTATCTCGCTCAGAGATAGTGATTATCATCGACCTTCCCTATCCTCCATAACCTAAATTCCCTGACGTCGTTGTCGTACCTTGCTGCAGACCACTAAAATCTGCATTCCTTATGTTTTCCTGCTCACATCCCTCCAACCCCAACCTTCCTTTGTTGTCGCCTACAACAGCCCCTAATGCTCCAGCAGTCAACCCCACCCTGCAAACCCTATCCATTTTCCTGTTACTTGTCCCCACTGAAATCAATTCTTAGCTAAAATATATAATTTTGGCATATGGAATAAACACTACGCATGTTAATCTTTGTATCACTAATTATTATATAATTAGCATTTATTGATTCAATATTACCAATAAGTTTCGTTTGATATTTTAACTTTATCCAGATACTGCACAATTTTCTTCTATTATGGGTTCGCATTACAACCGGGATTTGATTATTACTAGCAAAGATTTTGTAAAATAGCAATATACCAAGACTTTATTAGTGATGGCTAGAATAAGAAATTGTTGCTTTTATCGAGATTATGGAATTGTAAAAACTACTAATTTTGGGTCTATTTTTTATTAAAAATAAGTGTGTGTAAGCATGTAAAAGAAACTTAATAATTCAATAAGTTCCATGTTTCTCTCAAACTAGCATGTTGGTTGAATGTTTCACAATTTCCACATTAAAATCTCTTTATATTATTATGAGGCCTGAATAATCTTCAATGTCTTCAATCATTGCTCTTTTTCTTCCAAATCCATTATGATTGATCTTTAGACATGTAATCAATATTTGGTATAAAATATATTACAATGTAGCTTTCTTCCTTGCTGCAGATATTCATCATTGTGCAGTTTTATTTCAATCTTAAATCTCATTACAAATATTCAGATTTGGAGGTAAATTACCATCTGAAGTAAATTTTAATGCTCTCTTTTTCTTATTTTCATCAAAAGAGATGAAGTTTTGCCGAAGAGTTAGTGAACTTCAAATTTCGATCATTTATATGTGTGCTTGTGCATCACATCCAAGATTTGCATCCGGAAAACACTAGTCCCTAAAATGTACTGCTACAAAAAGTGAGAAAAAGATTTAACACGGGATATTATAGAGAAAAAATAAGAAAAGGTAAAATATAAATGACAATCCCAAGTTTCATACCCTTCATAGTCTGAACCAATATCAAGCAACTTATCCCTACTGATCTGACAGAGATAATTCCTCAGAAAGAGACCCCGGACAGGGTGTTGTACACCCCGGCACATTTCCACGATATCCTTAAGGATATCCTTTGCAGGAGCCTCTTTTGATTTTATATAAATAGATCCGACTGTGCAAAGAAGGTACCTGTAATATAAAGAGGTAAAATTTATAGCATAATGGAAAAAATAGCATCTAAAAGTTAAAATACTGAAGTTCAACCAGAATTGAAAAAGAAAGAAACTTTATTGGAATAGTGCATTAGCAAGAAACGGCTGAAATTGTTTCAGTTGGAACTGAAGGTTTGCAATTATTTTCAAAACAAACTATGGAAGCATCAAAAGCAAAATACCAGTTCCCAAGTTGTTATTCTTTAAATCAAGATAAAAGGAACCAAAAGTAAATATGAAGCTCATAGCTTAAGAAATGGTTGCAGCAGGATCATATAAACCCAACGTTTCATGGAGTTTAACGAATAATGAGTTCAATATCTTAGCTCATATGTTGTGCGGATGCGAAACAAACTAAACAAAGCTCTAAGCGTGACTTTTTCTTACAGCCTAGGCAGAATGTTCCCAGAATGCTGCACAAGCTCGTAAAGATCAATCACCGAACATCCCCTTTTGGTCTCCTCCTTGAAGAACATCTCCAGCTTCCTCAGTTCATCGAATGCTCTCATGTCTTCGAAAAGTATATCAGTAACGTTAAATTGAAATAGATAGAGAGAAGGAGAGAGAAAAGAAAAGTAATTGAGAAATGCGAAATGGACATGGATCACGTACAGAGCTCATAATACTTGTGAGGGGAAAGCCTGGAGGCGCGCAACTCGGAGAGCATCTGGGCTGCGTACTTGAGTGCGTCACGCAGATTGTTGGAATCCTTCGATAATAATCAAGAGAAAAATCAGTAAGCAGTCGAGAAAGAAGAAATAGACATGACGTGTCAAACGATTAGGGTTTGGGAAAAGCACGAACAAGAGCGCGATGCATGAAAAAGGCGTTGTGCTGGAGACCAGCGATGCCTTCAGCCAGCCATTTCTCTTCACCTTCGCCACCAGAGTCCGGCAGCATCTTCGGCTCAAATAGCACCACCCAATCTATCGCCGGTGTTCTTCCTTCTCCGGCCTCTTTTCCACTTGGATCTGGGATCGATAACGCTTACGAAAACAAAATAGATGAAGAATTCGAAACAATCCACCTGGAATGTGCAGAGAACAAAGATTGAACCCAAATTTTGTAGAGAAGAAGAGAAAAGACCGCGCACGGATGGAATAGGGGGGCGTCGACTGGAAAGAGGAACGGTTTGTGTGAAGGATACGCAGCTAAACCGCGCCACGTGGGCAGGTTTGACCCACTTTTAGGCCACGTGGTCTATGTTCACTCGTCGTGATTTTTTAATTTGGCAGGAGTTTGGAGGGAGAAAACACTATTTCCCTAGAGTTTGCTAGTTCAAAGGCCAGTAGCGAGTAAAAACCTGTGCAGCCTCTCCCGTTTGATGGCAATAAACTCCACTGGCTTCCATTAGCAGCCAAACATACCTTCTCCTTCGATCATCCCCTCGCTCTCGCTTGTCTTTTTGCCCTCAACGCTCCTTCCGTCGCTCGCAACTTTTTCGCTTGCTTTCTCGCTCCTTTTCTCTTGGATACAAATTACAGAATGAAAGGGTAGGAAGGCTCGACATTAACCTCTTCCGTGAGGACAAGGACAAGGATACGGAGCCTATGGAGTCACAGCGCTTCCATCGTCGATGAGGTCATCAGCCTCGACAAGGAATGGTCCCAGCGTAATCCCACTTTGCTATTTGAGAATTTAAGACTTTGATCCGCTTGTTTTCCGGGGCAATACGAGCTCGACGTTCTCCGGAAGGACTTTAATTTCATAAACAAAGAGATTGCCTGCTCTGCTAAAGATTGTGAGTCCTCTCTCTTCGTTTTTGGGTGCCTGGGAGTCAAGTTTCACTGTTTTTCTTTTTGTTTCCGTGAGGAATCGTTCACATTGGTAATCGGAGTGTTGATGGGGGAATTGATGGGAGCGTAAATGAGAAACAGAAGATTACGGCAGAGAAGATGGAGGAGCAAAATCTTCAAAACAGGTATTTTATATGTTTAAATTAGTTAATTTGCTAATGAAAATAAAAAAATAAAAAATTAAAGTTGGGCATAGACGAGGAGGTGATTAGTCGTCCACATTTAGGATCTGTTTGGGGCAACTGTGGATTATTTATAATCTGCTGATAAGCAGATTATTCTGATAATCTGCAGATTATCAGAATAGTTCTGATCATTGTTTGTAAGTCTTATTCGGAATGCAGCTTTATTTGTAGTTGTTGCTGGATTAATGACCAAACTGCCCCTGAAAGCTGTTGACTATTTGGGGGAGCTTATTCAGAACTGCTATTAAGAATTAAGAAGTTTCGAAGCTTCTTTTTGGTGCTACCTAATACCTGGTACCTAACATGAATTGTGATTGCTGAAGAAAAAACTTGATCCACCCCAGCTATTATCCCAATAAAGTAAGTTGTGATAATAGCTCCAGAAAGTTGAATCTGTTTTCTAGTAAATATATTGAATTCTTAAATCAGATTTTTTCTACACAAAGGTTTCTCATGTAAGTATATATATCGTTTCAATAATATAGGGCTCTATTGAGTCTAGATTGTCGGTCCAACAGAGAACGATATAACAAGTGCAATAAGAGAAGTTCTAATCTACTACGTTAAAGTCTTATTTTGGAGTGCAAATTAAAATAATTTTTCTAACAATTACTCCTAAATTATTGTACTAAGTTTAAACTAAAACCTAACCATATCAATTGGTTTGATGAATATCAAGATATAAAAGCTACCATTCTCTTGTGATTATGTAATTGGACTGCATGATCAAATACTGAGAATTGCTATTGTGGCTAGTGACAAATAGGACCATAAATCTTGTTTACCCTCTTCCGAGTGCGTAAAGAAGTTTGGTTAATCTAGTTTAATTCCTTAAACCCTAGATCGAATTCATCAAAGCCTATTTCACTATCTCTTTGTATCGCTCTATAGACTACTTTTCCTTCACCCACTAGTTCGAAATGAATACTCTAATTGTTCCCTCACCATTCTTTCGAGTCCTAATGGATCACAATGAATTTTAACAATTCATATGACCAGTACGAAAAGTAAATAAAACATAGACGAATACTTGTCACATTGATATTAAAATCTAATTCTAAAGACATTCAACATATCTTACAAATCCTACCTACTCATCGCAAGAGAAGGGTAAAGAAATTATAGTGACAAAGCATGAAGAATACCATGAAAATCCACTAAATATGTGTTTACAGCAAATATAAGACAAATGAAAATACGATACTTAGTTTTTCTCCTCTAAAAAGAGATGAAATTTTCCTCCAACGATGGATCCAAGTCCTCCCTGCAATGCTGCAATGCTTCCCTCACAAATTTCTCTCTAAATACCTCACAAATCTCTTAAGAAAAGTGGAAATTTACAAGCCCAAGATCTCCCTAGGACTTTTTGGCCTTCTCCCCTTCCCCCGAGACTTCCAAATGCTTCCCTCTTCCGCCTTCCCTGCTTCGTGATCAGTAAATGTCTACATTTGAACTGCCGCCACATAATTCCCCAAGTCGTGGTAAAGTAATTGTAGAGAACGGTCGCGCCTTGGCGCCCAAAAGTTGAAGCCTAGGCGCCGACCTCTCTGTTGGTGTGCTGTTTCTGGCACCTAAGCGCTAGGTTTGCTAGTTCCAATATGCTCAATTTAGCTTATTTTCAACTCTGCTTCACTCCATGTGTCCTACCTGTTATACCTGCAAGAAAAATACAAAAATGCATTTCTTTAAAGTGCAGTTTCATGAAAAAACGTGTAAAAGACAAAGGATATTAAGTATGCTTTAGGGCACATTAATTAGCTCTTAGGATAAAATTTTGTTTATAAACTGTAATAAATTAATTAATATAATAAAATTAATCTAAGAATTTTTTTTAAATTAAGACTCTTTGAACAAACTTTTTAATTATATAAAAAAAAAACTCTTTGTATTTCTTGAATGATATATAATAGAGTTTATTGACAATTAAAACTCTCAATCGCTAATTAACTATCATAACTTAGCTATTCCCATATAAATATAGAAGTCTTCCTCATAACGATAAATAATTTTCTCGACATTCCTTAGAATATAGCTTTGTTGTATAATCATTATTTTAATTTATTAACCCAATAGTTTTAATATGCTAATTGCATTTTTTCTTCCATAGGCATTCTATATACTACTGAAAATTGCAAGTCTTATATTTTTTTCAATCCATTTCCTAGACATTATTTGTCAAAGAAATCAAATTTTCTTTTCACACTTTGATGTCATGAGATTAAATTGCATGTACATAAAAACTTGACAATACTACCACTTTTTCTCTAAATTTCCATCTCTACTCATCGAATGAGAATTCTATTATCTTTTAGTATCCGGTGATTCCGTAACTGTCATTGCATTGATGTTTCACATTGAAAGATAGTTATCTCGCTTGGTTATAGTGATTCACTTTCTCCTTTATGAACAACTAATTTTAAAGTATAGATTATTTTATTAGATAATTGTTCTTAGATCGCATTCTGTTATTGATATTAATTAGAATAAATTAAAACGTAAGCACATTTCTAACATTGAGTGTCTCTTGGAGGTGCCCTTAATTATATTTAACTCTAGAGTGCTAGGTTTGCGTTAAAGACTGTTCATATCTAGATTTTTTATATGATTAGATTTAACCTTAATATGATATATATATATAATCTCACATTATAAGTTTTGTTGCTCATAATAATATCTTTAAGTTGGTGTGCACATCTCACACTCGGAAGTATCTTCTTAAATTCTAAATTCAATTGATAATTTAAAACTCAACTTATTATTGCCTACAAATTATTGAGGAATTCAGCCTCTTTGAGCATAAGATAAGACCAAGGCAAGTCACTCAAAAAATCCCATAGTTTATCTCCAACATGAATGTGCAAGAATTGAAACTGGAAGTTTCTTTAGTCTTTTTGATGCTTGATCTGTAAGAAGACCTCTTTAGACAAACTTTTATAATCATTAAAAGATGTCAGCAAACCCTACATGCCTCTATACTTCTTCAATTTCACTTCTAGTCTGAGAGGATTATGCTTTGGTTATTCTTGATGATCATCATTTCTTGCACCTGCTTTATTCTTATGTATTTACATTTCTTACACCTATAAAAATCACTCAAATCTTTAATATCATTTTAAAATAGCATTGTTATTACTTTTTAAAAATGAAAGACATCTTTTTATGTATAGATTTAAAGCACCAATGTGTTATATACATAAATATGAAATTTAGATGTGAGATATGTTAATACATAAGAATTTGGTATTATGTGTAGCATGATTGTGCTGATTAGTTGTAAACTGAGAGCTCTCAATTTTGTTGATCAAGTTTATTGATTCTTTTGTTGGGGGCAACGGGCTGTGTTCCCCCCAAGATGGTATTTTTTCTGTACATAGCATCTCAGCACCATACTCGCAGTGGCCCAGCTCTGAGACTAGCAGCACTCGAAAGACAATGTCACTGCACCCAGTCTAGTTTCAGAATCAGAGAGCACTACACTGCAGTGTTTGGATGCAATTGACCGACGTCCATTGGAGCATTGCAGTGCCAGTTTTGGATATTTTTTTTACTTATCGTGTCGGTTTTGTTGATTTAGGTGTGTATGATTTATTATTTATCTTGTGAAAAGGAGAGGAGAGGAGTGTTCCAAAGTGTGGAGATATTTTAGTGGTGTACTTTGTATGATTCTTCTCATTTTCTTTATAGTGGATTTTTTTATATGGTGTGCTGTTGAGATTTGTACATTATTTTTGTGGGGTCTAATTGTAAATAGAAATTATAAAAGAAGTCTATTGTAAAAGGTTTTGTATAGCTCTATAGGAGGGTAAAATATTAGGTGCGGACTTCGGATGCATCTGGAGTTCAGTGGCGGGGCGTCCTTGTGAATGCCAATATATAGTTGCGGGTCCCACTTACTACGTGGCGCCCCGCTACTGGATTCCGAGCGCAAATAGACTTCGGACCTAGTAAGTCCTCCTATAGGAGCTGGGCCCTTTAATGGAGAAGAATTAATTACTTCAAAATTATTTCTTCATGATATCGAAGCCTGATCTAACCTAGCAGCCGGCTATGCAAGGTTGCACTTCGGACGGGACGAACATCGTGCAGTTATTCCATCCGGAGCACGTACGCAGCGTTTGATGCGGATTTTTTTGGGTACTGATGGGTACTGGATGGGTATAGATGGGTATGGATGGGTATGGATGTGTATTGGATATTGGGTATTGGCTATTAGGTGAGTATTGATGGGTATTGGAGGGTACTTGATGGGTATTAGGAGGAGATGCGTGCGGATGCGTGCGTTCTCCGTATGGAATAAGCATTCTTGTCGCGTGCTGATGGGATCGTGGGAAGGATCGCCCGAAGTCGCCAACGACGATTAGAGCCTGCTGGGAAGGCAGACTGGATGGAACAGAACAGCATCGTCGCTGGAAGGATTTTCAGTAGTTGCCAACGACAGGATCTCTACTTAGGAGCTTAGCAATACGCCCTACGGTGGCATTTGGAGGCTCAGACGTGGTCGTAGCGACACAGTTCGATTCCCCGTTTGGAACCCGCTTTTTGGTCTGCGGCGCGGCACCGCGCCGCAATTTAACGCGACGCGGCAGGATGTTGCCTGAGATTCGAGGCGCGTCACCGTGAATCCGATCGAAGCCGGGCCGCGGATAAACCCCGCGGCCCCGAATTATAACCCGCTTTTCCTATCGTTGCCCTCGCTCGCCCGTGCTCCCGTGACTGAGCCCCCGATCTCCTTCACCCTAGATCTTCTCGCGAAAACTGCAGCTTTTCTCCAAAGAGATTCAAATCGAAGGTCGCATACCTCCGATCTAACTAGTATCCTTCTCTTTCGAGGCTCTGTCCCCCTCTCCCTCCCCCTTGCTCGTTCCTTCCTAGAACATATTTCGTTATTTTTATGGTAGCTGGTCCCTTTGCACTATTTTTACTAGTAGTTGGTCCCTTTGCACTATTTTTATGGTAGCTTTCTCATTCTATGGTATTGGGCTCGGCTTTAAGTTTTTGGGTCTCTAGAATGAATTTCATCAGACTATTTTTTTATCGGTTTCGCTTTTTCGTGAACTCGCGATGTCCGTGCATTGCATTCGTGGACCGCGTTAGTCGTCGTGCATCGCATTCTGTGACAGTTATGAAGTGCAAGCATTTTATGGAACTGTGAAGTGCTGTGCATTAGTGTCGAATCGTGAAGTAGTAGTACAGTGTGTAGTGAAGTGCAGTAGGCAGCTTTAAAGTGAAAAAATGGGATCGTGTGTGTTGATTCAGTGCAGAGCGTGTGTGTTAAATCTGTGTGTGTGTGTTGGAATCGTGCAGTCAGCGAGCATTGCGTGTGTGTTGAATCATGAGGTTAAGTGCAGTAAGGTAGATGTTAAATGTAGTACACCGTGTGTGATGAATTGTGTGTGTGTGTTTGAATCGTGCGGTGCAGCGCATGTGTGTGTGGAATTGTGATTCGCAGCTGCATCGTGTGTGTTTAATCGCGAGTGTAGTTAAGTGCAGGCATCAGGTGTGTGGCATCAGTGTTGAATCGTGAAGCGTAGCGCATCGTGTAGTGAAGTGCGATAGGCGCATTGCAGTGAAAAATGGGAATCGTGAAGTGAAGGGTCGTGCATCGTGTGTGCGGAATCGTGTGTGTTGAATCGGGCGCGTGTGTTGAATTGTGTGTTTAATCGGGCGTGTGTGTCGGAATTGTGTGGTGCAAAGGCATCAGGTGTAGTGAAGTCCGATAGGCATTGCGTGAACTGCGAAGTGCAAGGTATCGTGTAGTGAAGTGCAGTGCGGCCAGAAGGCAGCAGCGTATTGCAGTAGCGTGCGCAGACAGAGTGGCAGGCATGCGGCTATAGCCAGGCAGTAGATAGAAGGCAGTGCGGTGCGATAGTGTGTGAACCGTGAAGTGTAGTGATGTGTAAGGTTGTTGTGCAGGCACAGGTGTGTGCAAGCAGGCAAGAGAGTGTTGTGTGTGTTTGAAGTTGGTGTTTGTGCAGTGAATTATTGAATTGAATTATTAAATTAAGATATACCGATGCTCGTAAATATTTTGTTAATATACTTAAACAATTTAATTCTATATAGCTGAATTATCAATCGAATCAATAATTCACTATATATAGAAAATATATATTAAAAATATAAAAATAAAAAATTCTAATTTAAATTTATTAACTTGTATATTTAAATATAAAATTTTTCAAAAAAATTTTATTCCACTTTCAAATAATTGATCCTACATAAATATATCGAAATATTAAAACGAACTTCTAATAAACGAGTGTCGTTCATCTATTTTTCGTCCCGCAATCTGTTTTCCACAATACTCATGACCAAACATACAGACAGCTTTTCCCTGTATGCTTCTGCAAGTAGGCAATACGAGACTACGCAAAGTTCGAGCAAGACAGATGCTTCCAAACAGGCCCTAGAGCTTGATGGGAAAGCAGACGGGATTGCAGGAAGACGTCGATCAAGGAGCTGTAGAGCGAGCAGATCCGATTCTTTGCTGGGAAGGCTGACAATATCAAAATAAGACGCCGACCAAAGAGCTATAGGGCTAGCAGATCTGATTTTTTGCTAGCAGGATGTGTGCACGTTGGATTGTGCAGAGGAAGAGGCTCGCTGAGGCCAAGTGCAAGGGAGAGAGGAGATCAAGGTAATGTTGTCGTATGCACGAAAGGTGCAACCTCCTACCGGAATTGAAGCAGGAGTTAAGGCAACGAGCCAATGCATGGGGACTCGAGCAATTATGAATGGATAGTGCTCGAATAGATGTGCCCGACTTGAGTAGGGAATGTGAGGTGGCTGCGAGTGAGGAGTGGGCCTGTTTTGTTGAGGGAGAGCACACAACTGGTGGGCACATGCTGGCTTCGATCTTGCATGCTTGAGGGTCACATTGGAGTATGAGACCTGGACCTGGTGAAGCAAGAGCAAGAAAGCACGAGAGAGGAGAGTCGCATGAGCCAAGTGGACTTCTAGGTACGCGATTAGCTTTGGCTGCATCTAGCTCAGGTATGACAGGTGCCCAAGGAGAGACCCGTAGGTGCTATAACTATAGGGAAGTGGGACAGTTGAGCATGGTTTGTCCAAAGCCACCCAAGCAAAGAGAGGCGGGCGGATGTGAATAGTCTAGAGGCAGTGATCGTAATTGTGGTGGCCCAAGGGGTGGAAAAGGAGGCTACCAAGTAATCTGATGGTAGCAAGGAACAAGAGAAAAATAAGGGTAGTTTTTTTACCGATGAGGATCACTAGTTACCAGAGTTGTTGAAGAGGACACAGAAAGCGTCAGGTAATATGATTGAGGTTGCATCCACCTTATCGTCATCCAAGGGAATCAATGTTAGTTATACTCACTCAATAAAAGGTATTCGTGATACACGTGCTCTTGCCTCTATATCAACCACAAGAACACCAGAATGGATAGTAGATTCTAGTGCATCTCGATATGTGATAAGGAAAGCTAGTGAGTTCTCTTCCTATACTCATCTGCAGTTCCAAAGAGCATTTAGACTGTTGATGATACAACACAACCTGTGGTTGTTAAGGGTACAGTGAGGGATACCGATTCTATGACTTTGTTCAATGTTTTGCATACTCCCTTTTTTCCAGTGAATTTTTTATCTATTAGTGTCATTATTCTTCAAATAAATTGTGTTGTTTCATTTGATATTCCTAAGGTGATCTTTCAAGAGAAGGAGATTGACAAAAGACTTGGGAGTGACACGTGGCATAGTGGACTCTGGTGCTTAGATAGAGAGGGGATGGACTCAGCCTTAGCATCCATAGTTGAGAATGCTGAAGCAGGAGAATTTGAGAGGAGTGTAGAGGATGTATTGTTGTTACATCACAAGCGCATTGGACACTCTTCATTTAGTCTATTGAGTCATTTGTACCTATCATTGTATGAAATGACAAACAAGAAGAAAATGGTGTGTGATGCTTGTGAGTTTGGCAAGCTCACTAGGAGCTCTTATGTCAGTTCTGGGAATAGGAGCTCCGACGTGTTTGATTTGATACATTATGTATGGGGACCTTGTTCTGCAACTTCGATGAATGGTTATAGATATTTTCTGACGTTCACAGATTCTTTCTCTCATACTACTTGGCTATATCTGATGAAGAATAAAAGTGATGTGCTTGCTTGCTTTAAAGACTTTGACAAGGCGTTCGAACTCAATACGACGTAGTAGTGAATGTATTGAGGTTTGATGATGTGGCCGAGTTACCAATAAGGCATTTGAGGAGTACCTGTCAGCCCAAAGGATACAACATCAAACCATATGCTTATACACGCCAAGACATAATGGAGTAGCAAAGAGGAAGAATCAACATCTTTTAGAGGTACCCCGAAGCATGATGATGACAATAAATGTCCCACAACACTTATGGGGGCAAGCAGTGTTGAAAGCAGCTCAATTGATTAACTGAATACCTTCAAGTGTGTTGGAGTGGAAGTCTCCTTGTGAGATATTGAAAGGACACGATGGTGTGATTCTTTCATTGAAGGTATTTGGATGTATATGCTTTATGAAAGACAACAGACCATATGTAAATAAATTGGATCGCAGAGCTGTGAAATGTGTGTTCATGGGTTATTCTGCTATTTAGAAGGGTTATGTCTGTTGGAACCCAATTGATAAGATTCTTTGTGAGTATGGATGTGTCATTCAGAGAGTGTGATCGATACTACATTGGGGGTGAATTCACCCTTCGATAACTTAACATACATAGAATATGTGACGCAAGAGAGAGTAGTAGTGGTGATGGAGTGGTGCATGTGGGATCAATGACGTGTCCTATAATTGGGATGAATCGATTGAGGAGACAGAAATCGAGAAGATTGAACCTAGAGGTGGTGGGATTCAGGTTGAAGGTGAGCTAAGCGCAAACTGAGGGAACAGAGTCTGCTGTGCCAACAAGTCTCTTATCACAGTCTTCCCCAACTCTTGAGATACTTACACCATAACCTTTGATTCAAAACTCTTAGATGATATTATCCTCCATCCACGCCTAACCCCCCAACGTTAAAGAGGACCTTAACGTTGGGTGCATGTGGGATAAATGTCGTGTCCTATAATTGGGATGAATCGATTGAGGAGACATAAATCGAGGAGATTGAACCTAGAGGTGGTGGGATTCAGGTTGAAGGTGAGCTAAGCGCATACTGAGGGAACAAAGTCTGCTGTGCCAACAAGTCTCTTATCACAGTCTTCCCTAACTCTTGAGATAACCTTTGATTCAAAACTCTTAGATGATATTATCCTCCATCCACGCCTAACCCCCCAACGTTAAGGAGGACCTCTCGTATCAATGCAGGACATCATTCTCATCGTTTTGAGTGGGAACTTGACATTGCAAACTTTATTTCTTATTCTAACATCTCACATCTGCATGGAACGTTCATTACATCATTAGACAATATCTTTGTACCAAAGTGTTGGCAAGTAGCTAAGGAGGATCTAATGTGGAAGGTTGCCATGCTGAAGGAACTTGGTGCTCTCGAAAAGAATAAGACATGGGAGTTCCTGTTGCTACCAACAGAGAAAAAGGAAGTTGGGTGCAAATGGCTTCACAGGGAAGCAGACCTCAGAAGGAAAAATTGATCGCTACTAAGCACGGTTAGTGGCTAAAGGGTATAGTCAGACATTTGAAATCAACTATAATGAGACATTTGCACCATTGGCTAAGATGAGCACAGTCAGGACTCTCATCTCTCTGGCTGCGAATGGTGGATAGAGGTCACACCTGCTAGATGTGAAGAATATGTTTCTTCATGAGGATTTGCAAGAGGAGTATATGGAGATACCCACAGGCTTCGGTACAAACCAAACAGTGGGCAAGGTATGTAGACTGAGGAAGTCACTGTACGGTTTGAAACAGTCTCCTCGAGCTTGTTTGACAATTCAAGAGAGCATTGGTACGCATGAGCTATCAACATATACCACACAGTGTTCGTTCGACAAAATAGTGGTCACACCACTATACTTGTCGTGTATGTGGATGATATGATAATCACTAGCGATGATGAGAGAGAGATTGCGCTGCTAAAGGCAAGATTGGGCTAAGAGTTTAGGATGAACCTGTGACAGCCTTTTACTAGCTTAACTACTTCCTTGGGATTGAAATGACTCGTGGAGCCGAATGGATTGTCCTATCTTAGTGGAAGTATGTGCTAGAATTTCTCATAGTGACGGGCATGTTGGGATGCAAGCCTACAATTTCACCAATTGATCAGAAGGATAAAAGCAGAGGTAATAGAGCGAGTTAATAAAGAGAGGTATCAGAGATTGGTAGATCATCTCATGTATTTAAGTCACACGTCTAGACATCTCATTTGCAGTGAGCGTGGTGAGCCGCTATATGCATGATCCTAAGAAGGTCATATGGGCGCAGTGTATCAGATTCTGAGGTACTTGAAGAGTGCACCAGGGAAGGGATTGATCTTCAGAAAGAATGGGCATGTAGGCTTTGAGAGCTATTGTATTGCTGATTCGCAAGCTATGCAGATAACAGAAGATCCACCTCAGGATATTGCATGTTCGTAGGGGGCATTTTGGTCTCTTGGTAGAGCTAGAAACAATTTGTAGTAGTGAGGTCAATAGCAGAGGCAGAGAACAGGACCGTGGCCTTAGGAGATGCCGAAATAATGTGGCTAAGAGCCTTGTTGGTCGAGCTCAAGGTGTATCAAGGAACTCAAATGAAGTTGTGGTGTACAACAAGTCAACAATCAACATTGCCAACTACCTAGTGCAATAGGAGAGAACCATACGTGGAGATTCATATATTCTTCATCAAAGAAAAGCTCAATAACGGGCCACTAGAACAAAGTCATGTAGCCACTGGAGAGCAAGTGACTTATTGTCTCACTAAATTGCTTGGTTCATTGGATTTTTTTAGATTATGTAAGAAAATGAGCTTAGTGGATATCTTTTTGTCATCTTGAGGGGGAGTGTTGAGATTTGTACCTTATTTATGTGGGATTCCTAGCTCTTGAATGGAAAGGAATTAACTCCTTCAAAATTATTTCTTCATGTAGTTTCATTATTTTTACCTTTCTCAGGTTTTTTTTCTGTTTTGTGTGCTTCTTTTCGAAGTATTACTTTAGTTCTTTTGAATTAACTTCTGCAACTTATGTCTCCCATCAGAATTGTGTGCTACGTATGTAAATTTCCATCAATACAACCAATTTTGTTCCAATTTATCTAATGCAATATTGCTCTCAGCTCATCCCTCTAATAGATTTTAAGCTCCAATGATTGCTTCATAAAAATCCATAAAATGCTTAATGGCCTGACAGTTAAATACCATCTTTTGCTATTAAATTTCAACTGCATATATTCTATATTGCAGATACTCTTCTAAATGGGTTACTTCTCTTCGCACCTCAAAATTTTGCAGCAAAATTGTAAACAAGAATGGCGCCAGAATTTCTTATCATCACAATATTAATGCTAAAAAGCTGCACTTACGTATCAGGAGAACACCTGCAAGCCCAAAATTTCAGACATTCTTACGAATAATTTTATCAAGATATCTTTAAATCCCTTAGGTTTGATTACGGCAGTAAGTGTGATTATAAACGTCTACAGTTAAGACTGTGAATTTAGCTAGAAGATGTTGATCACTCGAGAATTGATTTGAATTTTAGCTCTAATCTAGATTGGATCGAGTAAACGAGCCGAGCTATGGGCCGAAACTTTGGATCAATTTTTTTTTTAGCTGCTTTTGAGCAATACTTGAATCAGTTCGAACTGACTTGAGATCGGCTCATAGTATTTTTATTTATAAGATTAGATATTTATAATGCTAAGTAAAATTGAATATAGCGAGTCACAAACCGATTTCTAGCGGAACAGATCTAAATAGCTCAATTTGAGCTATTTAGTTTTAATAATGAGCCACATCCATCAGATTTCAAGCTGAAACGGATCCATATAACTCAATTTGAGTTAGCTCGTTTTGATTTTAAGCCAGATCAAGCTTGATTCAATTTCGAGCTGAGCCGGCTCTAATATAACGAGCCATGAGCTGATTTCGAGCCGCACTAAATCTATTCGAGCTGACCCCAACTGGCTCAAAATAGAATTGTTAAACAGCCTTATCTACAATTGGGATCACTCTAATATTCATGACACGAAAATTACAATTGGTCTTGGACTCTCTGACTTAACTTATCCTCACATTGAAGATATCTTGGATGTGATTTACAATAATGAGGCTAAAGTGGCATTAAATATTCCTCCTTTGATCAGAACCACATGAAAAATGGGTTAAAAATTGCTGGAAATATTGAGGTCCACATGATTTATGTTTATACAATAAGCATATGAAAACTAAGAACTATTAGTTTTTTGAATGTCAATACATATTGTCACATTCAAGCTACCTACCAATTGTCTGCATTGGACTTCCTCATATTAGTGAAGTGCCTTTGAATCTGTTGAAAGTTACTAATATCTTATTATTATTTGGAACTAAGACAGCCAGCTTCACTTCTGTTACATGCTAATATATACATATATTTACATTTTTTATTTACATTTATAACATTTGATGTTAAAAATCTATATGCATGAAAAGTTTTTTTTTATATATTTTTAAATAATTAATAATAATGGTATTTGTGATTTATTGTTAAGGATTTGAATGTTAGACATATAAATATGAAAGTTTAAGTGTTTGGTATAAAGATGTAGAACTTTGTGGTATGTATCTAAATAGCCAAAAAATTGCTGGCTACAAAATAATTACAATAAAATAAAAGCGCTTGTCTTCAAATTTTCCTCTTTTTTGAGTTGTTTTTGCACTCACGAAATTGTGAGCAGTTTTCTCATAATTTTCTTGTACAGTATTTTTTTACTTGGATGATGATTTTTATTTTCTTAGCTCTTTTGGTTCATATTCTCTATTCATGAAAGCTCTTCCCTTGTAGTGGTTTGTAGGAGCAGGCAGTATGCTATGAGTGGTAAAAATATTAAGTATGAAATTTGCATGCGTGTGGACTCCTTATACAAAAATTTCGTACATTATTGTACTTATGTGCACTACAATATAGAATATTTTATACCTGCTAGAAAATTCGCGGCAGTAGAGTAATGGACTATCATCTTAACTTGCGTATTTAAAAATTCAAAGACACACTCGAGAAAAAGAAATACAACAGATCAGCATCGATGCTTTTACGTAGAAAACCCGTGAAATGGAAAAAATCATTAGGCTTCACCGATCAGTAAAAATTCAATGAAAAGTTGATGATTCACAGATTTCATTCGTCACATCGCGATAAAGAAGCGATAGCTTTCGATTACAACGACAACGCGTATGAACCTTTTGCAGAAGAATGAGCGGCCATCGATGGCAATCGGTGGAGGCCGAGCAGTGGTGTCGATCTGATGGTCGACGATGATTAATCGGTAGCTGAGCGATGATCGATGACTGATCAACTATAGTAATCTGTGGCTGACGATGATCAACTATTTTTCAAAGCTTCAAGTTTTTTCTCAATCCTGAAATCTCAAGCTCTCCTCTCACTCATGAGAGGTGGGAATCTATTTATAATTTTGTTAGTGAAATTAATGCAAGAATATAAACCACTTTGATCAGTTGATCCAGATAGCTTCCTTCGATCAGACAACGTTTAATGGACATTTGAATGCCTTAACGATGTCAGAATTGAGCAATCTTGGGCTTGCTGGATTCATCTTCTTGAGATGCTCGATTCGACTATGAGCTTGCTAGATTCGGCATTCATATGACCTTCTAAATATGTCCAAAAATCTTTCAAGAGTGATTTAATGACTTGATATGAACTTGATTTGACTCAAATCAGACTAATTTTAATATCATTGGGTCCGTCTCATTGAGCCTGTCAGTTTGACTATATGTTCGCTGAAATCGGAGCTCTGGATAACTTAATTGAAGTTTGATTTTCTTTACTCGATAGATTATTTTGAGATCCGTGTTATACCCGAATTCATACTGGATGATGGAAATTTGTTCTAGCAGAAACATATAGAGATAATAAATAATTACTAAAACTATGTCATGCTTTTAAAGATAATTATGTTTAATAAAAATTTGTATAGCTAAAAGATCCCGAATGATGACCTGTGACTTGTAAATTAGAGAAAATTATTAGTAAGACTAAAATTCAATTTTCAGTCATAAAATTTTCGAAATATAACCGTAACTTAACTATGGTATACCAAACGAATCATATATTTGAGAATATATTTATTAGAATTTCATCCTTAATATTTTAAAATCATTAAATTTATTTTGGAATAAATATAATATAATATAAGATCGGTTATGTCTAGAGTGGATAATAGCTTCCCATGAACTTTACAATTTATTAGACAGTTAAATAATTTGCACTGTTTTGTTAATATTTTATTTTATCTATTACTTTTTAAAAATTAAAATATTTGTTGATTTTAATTACCTAAAAAATAATGCTTGGCCCTACTCATATTAAAAACATTAATAAATTATGAAACCAATATTAATTAAAATTCAATTAGAATATCTTCATCCAACTTTTATTCAATTAATATATATATATATATATATATATATATATATATATATATATATATATATATATATATATATATATATATATATATATATATATATATATATATATGACATGATCAATTATGTAGCATGCTATAGATTTAAGTGATTACAAATTTAATTATTGAATGAGTTAGTTCATGAGCATAATCAATCAAATTTGATGGTATTTATGTTTGGTTCATTTAACCTTTGAGCTCACACACACACACATGAATGCGCAATGTACTCGACTTGCTTAATGGTATCTCGTGGTGCCCTCTCGATAACGTTAAGTGTTAAGAGTAGCAGACTCGAATTATAAGAGACATTAAGCGTTGCTAGAGAGGTCGAATAATACCTCTAGCCATTTTCTATATATATATATATATATATATATATATATATATATATATATATATATATATATATATATATATATATATATATATATGAATGCATGTAAATATCTTTGATAAAGGAAGATACGCCGAAGCCTTAACTCTCTCAGCTCGCAACTTCCAACAGCAAAGCTAGCGATAGATTAAATATTGGCCAACTTAAAAGACTATAGAAAATAAAAATCTCTCGCCGAATTTTGATGAGCTTAAATAGTTTAGCGCAAGCGGCCGCATGAAAGGGCACAGTTACATTTTCTAAGTTTCATAATCTTTTTCTTTCTCTCTTTTCATTTTTTTTCTATTTTTTGTTTTCTTGGTTGCAAAATATAAGAAGATTTGATTGCGTTCTCAAGCGGAGGTAATAGAAATCCTCAAGAGAGAAGTTAGAAAAGTTCTAACAAATCTTTCTTTTTATGTCTTAGAATATTTGCAGTTGCGCTTCAGACTGCATGAATCTCAAGCCCTTTTCTCCTGTCTCATCCCCACCAAAATTTGGGTTTTATAATTATTTATTTATATATTTCTGAAACATAAATGTTTTTTTCTTCTGTTATGATAAGCCTTGATGGAATTAGTGTTAATGAAAGATAATGGAATTTTCAAAAGTGATTCTTTCACATGTTGAGAAAAAGGCCAAGTTTTTCTTATAATTCTAAGTTTATATTATCCATAATGGGTCTCCTCTTCATTTGAAGGGGATAGATCTATAAAGAATAGTATACATCAATTTTAAATAGAGATAGAACTAGGTTAGTTGCTTGAGAATTATCAACAATATTATGGAGCGCAGCCCTATGATGATGGTACTATGAGATTACTCAAATTTTTGTATGCTCAAGAATACATTTGAGCACACTGATAGTGTAAAGTCAAGTTTGGTAACTTTATATTATCCACCCAACTTTGAGAGATAAAACATCTAACCAATTTATTCTATATGCTTGACTTTGGAAGTTTATTTGAGTTCAAAGATCTTTCTTGTATGTACACCATTTTTATTAAGATCTCCATCATACTTGATTGACGACTAAGATTATAAAATGCATTATATTTGTCTTTCTCACATTATATTCTAAGAAGAAACCAAAACGCATAGTTTTCATCTACAAGGCTTTTTTTTTTGTTGCTTACAAAGGCTTCAAGAAGATAACATAAAGTAGCTTTTTGATACTTTTTCAAAGAAATTCATTTAAACCTTTAAAATGAAGGTTTTTGTTGAATCTAGAATTATCCCGGAGGCACGCCCAAGGAATAGAGCGCTAAAGGAGAGAGAGAGAGAGAGCAGAGAGAACAAAAACACATTATAGAACAGTAATCTTGTGTAAACATTATTCATGAAATAGATTCCTATTTATAGGGATGGGGGAATGTACAAGTACATATCGTACCCTCTAGTATATATAGATATGACAGGCATTTTAGTCAATACATAAATATTAGACCAACAACCCTGAAGGCTACAGGCTAGGCAAGGTCGAGACCCTGAGAAATTCTCTGTCAAACAGGGGCAGATAGATTCATGACAGAACAATGGGTAGACTCCCGGACAGACAAGTTCAGGTAGGTTCCCGACAAGACAAGGCCAAGTAGGTTCTCGGCTAGAGGGGACCGGGACCATGAAAGTTCCCGGCCTGACAAAGTGGGGTGCCTGTGTTAGCCTCTCGCCTGACTTCATTTCTGGTAAGGCGACCATTTGTTGGGGGCTCATTGTGAGCTTTTGATTTGACTATTTGTTGAGAATTTACCCTTGTGCATATTGGATGAAGAGTTTCGACTGGCTGTCTCGGGGTCGGACTATTCACTTTGCTCATTCAGCTGGAGCAGGTTGATCTCTAAGAAGGTGATGGAGTTCTACGAGTCTGGCAAATGCTTTCCTCCTAGTCTTATGGAGAAGGCGTGGGGTATTGGATTACCCCTGATAGACCCCCACCATGCCACATTTCTTCGTTCACTAGTCATGGGATATCCTTGAGATTCTTGCTGACACATTCTTGATATACATAATAGAGTTCCTGACAACGGCAATAAAGACAAAGTAATCCTAGTTTTTCAAAAACGTTGGTGTTATTCATGAATATTTAATTGGTTATAATTAACTTCTTCTTGATTTCTGAGTCAAAACTATAATAAATGAAGAAAATGAGATAGGGGAACTTATCCTTCACGCAACCCTTTTAGATTAATCTGTCACTTCTGAAGTCAGCTGGTGAGAAAGCTCGTGCTTTAGTATTCCAAGCCATGAAGAAAAGGGCCAAGGCAACATCTAAAGGCGATCGATTAGGTAAGCATGTTGTATCTAAGGTTAAGAACTTTGGACCAATGGTTGAAATAGGGTTTGCAGATTCAAACAACAGCCATCACACAGCGGATTCCTTAAGTGTGGGAAGGGTTTATCTCTTGATGAAATGCCACACGGTGGGAAAGATTCATCCTGATGATAATCAAACAGAATAGAACAAACGGCCCATCCATTAGTTTTTCCTGAGCTGAGGGCAGGGGAGAATCAAGTACCCGCCTTTACACTAATACCTCCAGAGGTTCTTTCTGCTGATGGTCAAGGCAAGTCCTCGACTTTTGCCTAATGGATACTTCCCAACTAATCTCTTCTCTTTCGTAGATGGAGCAAGAGGAGGGGAGGGAGCTTGCTCCTTCACCACCTTTGTCATAAATTTGATGATGGGCCCCTCTTCGGAAGAGAGTTCGAAGGCCCCACTTCTTGCTGATTGTGATGCTGCTCTGTCCGATGTCGCAGTGGATTTAGGGTCTACCGAAGGTTCCAACCGCTCTGGCGGATCACATGAAATGAATCGATGTGCTCGACGGTCAACCTAGTGGGAATAACAGGTGTCAGAATCATCCGACTTACCTGAGCTTCTTCTTCATGAGGCTGGGAATTCGTCGGGTCAAAAAACCAATCATCTTTAGCCCCAGAATGAACGGTTAGATTGGTTGGAGGAGGAATTAACCGCTCTGTGTGTGTGTGTGCGCGCGCGCGCGCACGTGTTCGCTTGTGTGTGCATGAGGCTCTTTGGTAGGGTGAATTGTAAGACCCCTGAGGTCCCGAGTTGGAGGCTCGCCTTGTACAACATACGAGTACATTGCAAACGCACTTTGCTTTGCAATCCTCCTTAACAAGCATGCATACCTAAGATACATATGTATATTAACATATTATTAGCAGATTTTTTCCTCTCTCTTATTAAATTGAGTTAATTGACATATTTATAGGTTAATTGGATTATTTATAATTCAATTACATTATTTATAAGTCAGTCAAATTTTAATTGCATAACTAAATTAGTTATTATTTAATTGAACTATTAATTAATTAATCAAGATATTAGTTATGGATCATATTTTCTTTTATTGTACTTTTTCTACTGCTATCTGGGAGCAGATTATTACTCTGTTCCATATGACTTTTCCTCCTAATGGTTTTCATTCTCTTAATGATATTATTCTGTATTGGCATCAGTTTGGTAAGCCTTTCTTTTCTGCTGTTCCTGCTGTGGTCCTCTGGTTTATTTGGATTGCCAGGAATGATAGTAAGCACAATAATAGAATTGTTTCGATTACTCATACTATTAGCCTTATTATGAGTTATTTGATTAAAGGTTTAAAATGGCTTCCTATTTCACACTCTCGTCAGCTTAATGGTATTCTGAATTCTTTTAACATTACGAGCAGACCTTCTATCTGTGTTTCTGAACCTGTGAAATGGACTAAGCCTATTCCGCCCTTTCTTAAGCTTAATTGTGATGGTTGTTGGACGTCTACTCGTGCTAGTGTAGGTGGTATTTTTAGAGATGCTATGGGGCTTCCTATCTGTTGGTTTGCTTCTAAATCTATTCCTATGTCTCCTTTGGTTGCCGAAGCTAAGGCGATTGTTTTTGGTTTGTATCTGGCAATTAATAGAAGATGGAAATATCTTATAATTGAAACTGATTCTTTATTGTTGTGGAAGTATTGTACTTTGCAGGTCAATCATCATTGGACGCTCAATTTGCTTATGAAACGTATCTTTTGGCTAGCTGCTCACTTCACTCGTTATTTGGAGGCATGTCAAACGGACTCGGTAATATCGTCTGCTGGATTGGATTGCTAAATGTGGTTTCAAGATAAACCATCCTATCATTTCTACTTGCATTCCTTATGAGTTATATAATATTTTATTGACTGATTGTTCGTAATTTTGTTTTGTGTCGTTTCGTTGTGTCGTGTGTGTGAGTTGTATTTTTTCTTTTTTGGAACGAGATCCTTATATTCCTTTTTTGCGTGAGTTGTAGGGTTGGTGTTTAGATAGGAACTCGTTCCCGGTTTTGTTTTTTTTATTTTTTTTTGAAACGCATAGGGAGCTATAGACTCCTTTAACTAAAAAAAAAAAGTTATTAATTATTTAATTGAAATTATTATCAATTGAATTAAGTTATCAATTGGTTAATTAAAATTTTTTATTAATTGATTAAAGAATTAATTGAATAATTAGGTCATTAATTGGTTAATTAATGTATTAATTTATTAAATAAGGTTATTAGTTAGAAATTTAAACTTTTAATTATTTAATTAGATTTAAGTAAATTTAATTAATTTATTAATTATTTATTTAATGTATTAGTTTATACTTAATGAATCAATTAAATTAATTAGATGATTATTATGTCTTGGCTAGAATTATTTAGGGTAATTAAAAGGATCATTAGGTATTATTTTCGGCCAAGGTTTTTTAAAATAAAATTAATAAAATTTAATTGAAATTTAGTGTCATTTCAAGTAATTTATATAGTTAACCTATAGGGGTTTCGGTTAAAGGATTTTAAAGAAAAATTAATGATTTTTAAATGGTGATTACATTTAATCTAGGATGATTAGGTTCGGTTATGATAATTTTAAAAATTTGAATAGGAAGCAGTCCACTAATAATTTCAGTTCACCTAAATTTAAGAAAAAAGAATGTGCTAATTTATTTAATAATATCTACATATTTATACACACACACACAGATATATATATATATATATATATATATATATATATATATATATATATATATATATATATATATATATATATATATATATATATATATGTATATATATATGTATGTATGTATGTTTGTATGTATGTATATATATGTATGTATGTATGTATGTATGTATGTATGTATTTATGTATAACACAATTATTATTACATATACAAGACATAAATTACAAGATACCCATATCATCCATATAACATTTGACCAAGGAAAAATACACTGAAAGTTCTATTTGACCAAGGAAAAATACATTGAAAGTTCTTTGTTTTAGCATATTTCCATACATAAACATGTTAATTAAGTGATGTAATGTTCATTTAATACATTTAAGCATCACTAAAATTAAAACCATATGGATGCATCCAATAGATGTTTAAGCTAAGGCCAAATGTACATGACAATATAACATGGTAGCTTTATATAAATTTAATTTAAACACAATATATGGAGAAGCCCTATGTTTACACATACAAATGTTTTGGCTTAGCCTTAACTAGGCATAGAAATGTTAAGCAATATAGAATATATTTATTGAAAATCCTATGAAATTAATGAAAAAGAATACATGGATTTTTGGTTTTGGGTAACATTGATGATTTTGCATAAAGAAACTTAATTAATACATTATAACATATAAACTACAAAATCCTTATGGAACATGAATGGATTATTAAATTTTTTGAGAAATAAGATGATTCAAGATATTTAAAACGCAATTTGATAAAAAGCCCTTTGATTTAGAAAGAAAACATGCATATATTTGAAATTAATTGCATGAATACATGAATAAATGAATTATCTTGAATTTGCATGGAGAAAAGTGAATTATACCATCGGTTTTTCCTATTGATTTGATTAAATTCCCATTTGATTGCTCCTTGCTTCCTTCTTGGAATAATTAGAGACCTTACTTCAGTTCTCGGTTTTTATTATGTGTGGAAGAATATAATTTTTGAAGAAAATGATAAAAAAAGGATCATTTCTCTTGGAACTAGGGAGAAGAGAAGAAATTTTCTTGGAATCAACAGAGCAAGTGAATAGGAGCTGATTAGGGCGTTATTGCTAGTTGAATGGTGCGTTTGGGGCAGCTTGTGCGTTTCAGGATAAGTAGCTTATGCGTTTCAGGATAAGCAGCTTATCCTGAAAAGCGGCCCGCAGGTCGACTGCGGAGTTCGACCCGCGACCTACGTTTAGTGTAAAAACCCAACCACGTTTTATGATAAGCTACCGAAACGTGCGATCCAAACGTTACCACGACGTTTTTCAAAAAAGCCTCCGCACATATAAGCTACCCCAAATAGGTTCGAAAGGGAGTAGTGGGGTGGTCTGTGGAGTTAATGGGGTGGATGGATGGTTATGATGAGGAGAGAAGTTTATTTTTGAATTTAATGGTGGCAATTTGGTCTAAATGGAGGGATTTTTGTTGCTGCCACTTAGACCAATTAGATTTAAGCACAAGTATTGTTGATGTGTCAATTAAAGGTAAAAATGAATAATTAGTTAAATGGTTCAATTAAATAAGTCCAAAAAAAAGAGATTTTTATGTATATTTTGTTAAGGCTGATCATAAAAATTTGAATTTTGAAGAGAAATAAGGAGTCCAACAGTTTAAGCGATTTCAAAAACGAAGTTGTGTAGCCAAAGCTATGGCCATTTGAAGATCAAAGTTGGTTGATCACGCGGTTATGGTGGTTAGGGAGTTGCCTTTGACCAGAAATTTGAATTTGGTCAAAATGATAAAGAAAAATGCAATAATTTTAATGGTTATAATGGTTTTAGCTAATTCAACCTCTACAAAATAATACTGCTGGTCAAAGTGGATACTAATCTATGAGAGAAAAAATAATCAATTTTGTTTAAAATTATTTATTGGACTTATGGTCTAAATGATGTTTTTTTAATTTTTTTTTTTTTAAATTGTTGATTATTGGAGTCAATTTGAAGACTTGTTAAAACAGTTTTGGTTAAAGTATCATTTTATCTCACCTAGTTATTGTTTTAACTCTCGTGTATATCATTTGCTCAAAAGTTGTCCAAATAGAGTCAAAATTGAGCCCTTAGTGACTCATTTGAAAGAATTTGATAATATCGACATAGTGGTGAATTTTACTTTTAAAAATAATGACTAAGTCCATATTATTTAAATGGACATTTTCATGTATAGGAAGCCCTAAGTGCATAGCTTTATGTAAAAATTATTTAAATGGATGATCAGATTGGTTTGCATGATCTATATTAATGATAATCAATATCATGAAACTTCTTAGATGAGGTCTGGAGCCTTACAATAACCTTTAGAGAGAAATCAATAATTCCATGAGTTAATCAAGGTTGAGTTCAAGTGAAGTCTAACCAGCTTCAGTTAATGGAAAGTAGGTGACCAAAAAAAAGGTTAACAGTAACTGACCACATAAGCCATAGGTGGTGACTGCAGTAAAATCAATTAGCATTAGAGGTTGTCGTTGGTAATTGCAGTAGTAGTAGCCACATAGGTTATAATTAGAAGTTGCAATAGCAGTGAGCCATAAAAATGTCATAGTTGGTCACACAGGTCTTTTTGATGACTACAGTAGCATCAGTTGCACATAGAGGATATAATTGGTGACTGTAATAACATCAGTTGGTCACAGAGGCCATAAAGGGAAGTTGTAGTATCGTTAGTTGATCACATAGGTCATAGTTGGTGTTATTCTGGTTGGTGGCCCGTCTCTTAGGTTTATTATTTTACACTAGTGATAACACTTGTTTGTATACGACATATTAAAACTTCAAGAGTATAAAAGAATTGCTTCTAGTATGAATATGACGGTCGTAAACAATTATCATTGATATTTATTGTAAAATCTCTAATGCAACAATATTCATTGACACCGTATTCGAGATACATCATTATACTGTTTTCAGGTTACCTCATTACAATGTATTTGAGATACATAGTTAGCTAGCAAAGTTTACCAATAGGGGCGAGCAGGGGTACAAGTGATGGTCGACAGTGGTCGGTGGACGGTGATCGATGGTGGTCGGAGGCTACGAAGGCTAGAAGTTATTATCAGGACTTTAATATGGCGTTATTCATTACACTGTATTTGGGATATGTCATTGCATCATATTCATTATACTTCACTAGCTAACAGAGTTTATCGATGAAAATGAGCGGGGGCGCTATTTCTATTCGGCGGCGACCGACATGAAGTGGTCGTCAATGGTAGAATGGTTACGGAGGTCGGAAATTATTATTGTGTCTTCAGTCAATAATAGTAATGTAATTTGACTCCTTGTCCCCCTCCCTCAAGTGATGAGAACGGGTTTATTTATAACATTTGGGGGATGAGCATTTTGATCATTTTGCAAATGACTCTCCTAACCCCCGAATTAGATGACATATATTGATCTGCCTTGATCGTATGGGGTTTTTTTAATTATTTGAGAGCCTTAATAACCTTGGAATTAAGTGAACTTAGGTTCGTCAAATTCCTCTTATGGAAGAGGATGATATGATTTGCATGTGAATATGTCAAATTCAGAGCTCATTTGATAATTCAATCGATCATATGAAGCCTCTAAATGTGCTTTAATAGCTTCATATGGACTTGATTGGACTCGGAGTGGGCCAATTTTGGTATCATTGGGTTCATTTTGTTTAGATGGTTAGTTTAGCTATAAATTTGCTGAAATCAGGATCAAGATGATTTTTAATTTGAATCAAAACATTTCTTGTTCAAAAAGTTACCTCCAGATTCATGTCAAATGATAAAATTTCTTGATGACATATCAATGCTCCACCAACTTTTCAACATAGATTAATGAACTTGAATATAAACAAATTTCTATATCATTGATGTTAAAACATTATATCAATTTCTCTTCAAAAAGCCATAGATTAATACATACAAGACGATTCCTACTGCACTCGTCGGTGCCTAAAGTCTACTCGAATATCATCGTAAAGCCTTGCATTCTTAATGATAGATACCATAAATCTTATGGCGAAGAGATTCAATGTTTATGAAAATGTAGAACAGTTCCAGAACTTAAATGTGCCAACCTCATTAATGTGGAAGCCTCAAAAGTCAAGTGCGTCTCCTTCAACATAGTGATTCCAATTAGTAGGCCTTCCATTTATACATATTTTGTTAATTAATTTATAAACAAGTGAACTTGATAATATTCATACTAACAATTTTTACGCATGCACATATATTTTCATGCATAAATAAAATGGTATGCGTAAAAATTATAGTTTAGGTGTTAGATATATAAATAGTGTTAATTTAATGTATTTAGCTCATAATTTAGTTACCTTCATTTGTTCAAAACTGAATCTTGTTCAATTTGAATCCTAATAGGTTGCACATTCACCGATAATTTCAAACATGAACCAAATACAAATATCTTAAATTCCAAATGAGCTAAACATGAATAAATTAGAAACGAACTCAAATTCGGCCTACTTACACCCCTAATTGTAGTAGAAAACAGATAGATCCATTTCCATTCGTACTCAACTTGATACGACCTTCTGCCCCACGAACCTAATTGGAATTGAGTTTTTTCAGACATTATAACGACTAAATAATGTTTTTTTATTGACAGATTGGGGATCACAGAGATTTTAACGTTCACTACATCAGCTTTGTAAAGTTAGTAAAACAGCATTGTGTGTGACGTTTTAATTTATTGTTTTTTCTTCAAATTTTGAGAAAAATGTCCTTTTGATGAAAGTTATACTTGTTTGTACAATAAAGGTCTGTTTGGAGCGATTTGAGCATTTTAGAATAAGCAACTTATCCTGAATGCGGCTGCACGGGTCGGCCGCGATCGACCCGTGGCCTGCGTTTAGTGTAAAAAACCCAAACGCGGCCGATAGAGTTTTAAAAAACTCGCAAACCAAACGATTATGCGGTTTTTTCAAAACCGTCACCGCACTTATAAGTTGCCCCAAACGGGCCCTAAGTCTGCATTGCAAATTATTCACTTGTCAACTATTGCTTTTGTTCGTTAAAATTGCTCGAATACTTGTACTTCTAAAATCAAACACTATCACACAAATTCTGAAATCACACTCTCATAAGTTGTTGGTCATTATCTTGTCTTATTTTTATGAGGTGGTTAAAGGTTAAGGATTTAGATTCAAATTTATGCGTCATTAATGATACACACAGACTTAGGAATGCTGTATGACCTTATATTCATAACTGGGGATAGAGGCATATATCTATCTGTATGGCTGAATACCGTCTCATTGAATTCAAGGTTAAAGGGTCAGATGGATTGCTTGCTAAAACCAATTCGAGCTGCATTTAAAATCATGATTAGTAGTGTGACTACACTTAAAGTATTCATTTATGTGGCTCAGGCCAAATCCCCTTCCCTATTTCTTGAATGATATGTAGCTGTCCCCCTCTTTCATGGCGGTCTGGCATAACTTACCAAATCAATGCATTGTAATTTTCATATATAATTAAGTGAAATACATCTCTTTCATATGTAATTAAGGTGGTATATTTGTAAAAATTGAAGTTTGGTTATAGATATGCAAATAGAAAAGAAAGGAGTGGTATTTATGTAATGAAGGAAAAAAATGCAAAAATTTATGTTGGCAAGAAAACCCAGTCATTAATGTGGTTTTGAATTTCTTTTAAAATGTTTATTAGTTTTTAGTATTTGCATTTAATGTCCACACTCAAATTATATATGAGAAGAGAGCTTTTTCTCCTATCCTTGACAAAAGTTGCTCTTAGATCCACAAGATATCAGCAGAAAACACTTTCTGTGGTAAAGCTGAAATAGTAGTTTGCTTCTTGGGAACGACAACTCATTAATTCAATAGAATTTTTCTGTTTGTTTTTTTTTTTGAATCACAAGAGTTGGGGTCGGCCGGAAATCTACTTGAATTGATGTTGTGCGGCTCAAAATCAGCACGTGGTTTGTTATATTCGATTTCGGGTTGAGCCAACTTGACATTGGGCTCATCCTGAAGTTGAATCGAGCTCGATCAAGGTCAAATCAATAAGAGCAGGCACAAACTGAGTTATTTCGATCACCTTCTGCATGGAATCGGCTAGATCTTGCTCAAAATTGAAACTAACTGGCTCAAAATGATTTATGACCTCCTTCCTGCTTGAAATTGACTCGTGGTTTGTTATATTCAATCTTAGCATATCGGTATAATTTTTATAAATAAAAAAATACTATGAGCCGATTTGAGATTGTTCGGGTTGATCAATGTATGGCTCAGATCGGCTCGAAAAATATTTGATCAAAATTTTGGACTCATAAATCTGTTCGTTCATTTCGATCCGAGCCAAAATTCATTATGATTTACGAGCCATAACTTATCTTCGAGCTAAATTTACAGCCCTACCTATTTGTAAGGATTATAGGATAAATACATAAAGACTTTTTCTGATGATATGGATTAACAAGAGGTGTGTTGAGCAATTGTTGTCTCGCCCATCAAAGAAATGCAGAAGATTCTTATCATTTGTGTTCATAGTTTGTGTGAATTAATAAAAATAAAAGTAGATGTAAGCATCATATGGCATAAATTATAGGAAGATTTAGATACATACCACCCAATTATTATGTATTTACATATTGAACACAGTAGACTTCAATTTTTAAATATAAGCCACATTACCTACATGTGGAAAGATGTATTTCAGTTTTAGAAGTCTAAATATTGATATAGGCAGTATAAATGTAAAAGTAAAGTTTAGGGTTAGATAACTAAATACTTAGGATTTGGGTGTATGCATGTAAATGCCCCTCACTATAGGACACACTAAACATTGAAACTCAGAAATGTGACTTTAAAATTTAAATGTTCCTTGATGCCCATAAATTAGAGAAATATATCTGTATCTGTCGTTTCATTTCTTGAGGAAATATGACCAAAAGTACACTTCCAATCAAAGTTCCACCTATTTTTTCATGCTTTTAAAATATAGTTAAAGTCCCTAATCCATATGATAAGAACTTTTCTGTCATATTGTTTAACACCCATCATCAAGAGAATACATAGATTCTTCTTAAAGAAAAATCATAACAGCATAAAAATTAATAATAAAAAAACTTCTTCCTCTCATAGATCAAGATTTGCTTTTGCATGATTGTCTTAGTGATTTGACATCTTAAGGTAATACGACTTTCTCTTATAATTTCTAACATTTTTTACTAAATTTTTTTTAATTAAAGTTTTAATTATTCCCTTAATGGACCACCCAATGATAGAGATTGACTTAATTGATTAGACATATGTTGATTAAGAAGATGTCAAGGTGTTTGTTCAATGTTGGTAGGAGTAGATGATTTTGTGATGAGTTGTTAATTGGGATAAGTGGCATGAAAAATGAAAAATCTATGAGGAGAATTTTTTTTATAATTTATGAATGATATTTCTTCTTAGGTGTGTCTAAAAAAAATAGTTTTTCTTATTGAAAATGAAGTCACTTGACATGTATATTTTGCATGAGAGGTTAGTAACATTTGTATCTCTTTTGAGCGGAGAGATAATAAACAAAGTGGCATTTAATTTTTTAATGATTAAGGTTTTTTTCTTTATTTTGAGATTGTGTGAATAAATACAATACTACAAAAATATCATAGAAATAATATTATTCGAGTCGTTAAAATTGAGAAAGAAATTGGTCACAACTTGTATAAATCTTTTAAATCCAAGGGCTTTTATAGCTAACCAAAATATTAAAGTAACCATTAAAACAACTTCCTTTTATAATCTTTTAAAATACAATTTTTAAATAAATAGCCTTTATAATAGCTAGTAGGTGACCACTTTTATTCATCACTTTATTTTTTTGAGTGACTATATGCAAGAAGTCTCATAAATTATTTTTTTGTTTTTAAAGTATGAGCACAAAAGCTGATTAATATAATGATTGCATCTATAATGTGTATGCAACTGAAATAGTTTGATTTTTTTCATTAATAGGTCTTACATAATTAATTTGTATTTATTGATTTTTTATGAGTTGTTAGAGTTAATTTTATGTCTTGTATTACTCTCCATTTTTTCATAATTTTGATTTAAAAAGAATTTAATGTATTGGAATTTACCTTATTGTATTTGATCAATTTGTCTAAATGTATTTCATGCTCAATTCACAAATTATCCTCACCATATTATAGAGCACCCTTAGCATTAATATTGTTGTGTGTCGAAAGATTCATAGCAGTAGAGTGATAATTGAATGTATTAGTGTTGTATGATGATCTAACACATACATAGACAACTCAAAAAATAGCAAGAGGGTACGTTAAAGTTATTTTACATAGAAAAGCTCGAAAAAGGGTAAAAATCTACGGGACATAGCCCTAACAATGTATTTCACTATAAATATGCAATTACAAAGAATAAATTCTTTTCTCACAATTTTGATAGCAGAGTTATAACTTCACACCAAATATAATGTTTGTATCTATTCTAAAACTTAAAGCCAATAAAAAGTAATCATATTTTGAATACGACAGTCGTAAGTAGTTGTCGTTAAGAGTGATGCCAATTTCAAAATACGTTGTTATACCATATTCAAGATACATTGTTACATTATAAAGTTTGCCGACGGCGGCGAGCAGGGGTGGCTGGTAAGCGGTGGTCGACTGGTCATTGGTGATAGGTGGTTATGAAAGTCAAAAGTTATCACTAGGTCTTCACTCCATCATAATACAAAAATTCAACTGATTCTTTGTTCCTCTCTATTAAAAAGAGATGGTCTATTTATAAAATTTAGGGGAGGGGCATTTTGGTATTTGGCGAAAAACTCTTGTAACCACCTGACTTTATGACCCATATTGATCCCCCTTGATCATAGGGCTTTTGTAATGTTTGGGGGCCTTAATGACCTCAGAATTTAGTGATCTTGGGCTCATTATATTCCCCTCGTCAAGACGCTCTATAAGTATGCCAATTTTTTAGTTCATTTAACCATTAAATTAATAATTAAAAGGTTTCAAATTTACTTTAATGGTTTGATCTTGACTTGATTGGACTCAAATTAGACCACTTTTTGTATCATTAGGTTTTTCTTTTCGAGACGATCAGTTTGACTATAAGCTTGTTAAAAACGGGCCTCTATATGACCTTGAATTTGAAGCTTGAACATTTATTGCTAAAAAATGCATCAAGATTCATGTCAGATAATAGAAATTTATTGATGATGCATCAGTTGCTCTCTATTTTAAGGTAGTATTATTTGTATCCTCTAACAATAAAGTTATTCGACAAATTTGTACTTTGAGACATTTTGAGCTGTCATGGGTAATTTGTATGTTTTTGATCGAGCGAACATTATCATAGACGGCCGAGCATCTATGGTTTGAAGACAAAAATGGTGGCTAGAAATTGTTATTCCACTAGTGTTAGTGACCTCGAAAAAGTGATAGACATCTTGTGGTGAAGTCATGCATGCATGGGTGTGTGTGTACATTTGTATAACCAAAGGAGTACAAATATGTATTGAGAACATAGTGGGGTCCGTAAGAGAGTATGAACACGAGTATGAATGCAACGGTTTGCAAAGGGCCAAGCTAGTACATGCATGAGTGTAAGCGGGCACGTGCTTACATGCGCAGGCACGCGCTTACACATACTTGCACGAGCGGCCTGGGTCAAGTAGGTGGAGTGCAAGTCAAGTGGAGTTGGTGGAGCATGAGAGCTGGTAATTTATGTGCACTTGCAAACCGAGTAAGACCAAACATAGGTGTCAGTGGAAGTTGTGTGGACCAAAGCCTGCCTTGTCGCGCTAGGAACCACTCCTTCTTGGAGCACTGCGTTGCACGTGTCAACGCGCGCTCGAGCCCAGGAGCAGTTTCAAAGGTAAAAATTTGATTTTTTTTGTTTATTTATTTTAATATTTCTAAATTTTGTCCTATAAATAGGCCCAATGAGAGGGGAGAAAGCTCACCTCTCCTCCAAATGCTAGAGTCTTTTTCATGCAGATGTTGCATCCCCTTGTAGGTTGTCTTTTTCCCAATAATGTTGGAATTTTTTTTTAGGTTGATGTTGCCTCCCCTTCTGGGCTACTATTTCCCAAAAATACTGGAGTTCTCTTTAGATTGCTGTTGCATCATCTTATGGGTTGTTGTTGTCCAAAATCATTGGAGTTATTTTTAGGCTTTTGTTGGCTATCCTTTTGGAGTTTTATTACCTAATAATGTTGGAGTTCCTTTTAGGTTGTTGTCTCATCTTGTGACTTGATATTGCCCTATCTTTTGGGTTGGTGTTGCCAAATTTTTTAGATTGTTGTTGTGTCATATCTTGGGTTAATGTTGCCCCAGCTTCTAGGCTGGTGTTCCTCATCATCTGGGTTGGTAATGCCCCATCGTTTAGGCTCTTGTTGTCTCATCTTCTAGATTGGTGTTGCCTCATTTATTTGACTAGTATTGCCCCACCTTTTGAGCTATTATAATCTTTAGATTTTTTATTTTACTTATACCTTCTGAAGCTTATAAGTGTCTGAGATTTTTTTAGTGTACTTGTAGCTTCTGAGGCTTATACATTCTCAAATTTTTTTTAGTAGAGTCTCTGTCAGCCACTTGCTTTTATTAAGGATTTCTAGTGAGATCCTTGTCCACTAATAGCTTCACATTGAAACTACATCATGGGGGTATTTTTTAGGAGTACAAGTGAAGACTTTGTATACCACTTGCCATCAAGGGGCCTTTCTAATGAGGAACATGTCCATGACTTGCTTCTTATCGAGACTACCTCATAGGCATGTCTTCTAGGGGTACAATTAGAGACCGCGTCTACCACTTACCTTCAATGGATCTTTCTAATGAGAAATTTCTCCACAACTTGCTTTCTATTAGACTACCTCAAACGTGTGTCTTCCAGGAGTATAGGTGAAGACTATGTCTACCACTTACCCTCAAGAAGTCTTTATAGTGATAAATGTGTCAACTACTAGCTTCTTACTGAGGTTATCTCATATGCATGTCTTTCAAGGGTATAAGCGGAGACTTATAGTGAGAGAATGTGTCCATAGAATTTTTACATATTGAAAATTATCTTATTGTATTTGATCAATTTATGTCAAACTCATAAACTCTCTTCATCATATTATAAAGCATTTTTCGATTTAATTTATGCATATTTCTACCTACTTTTATTTGTATTATATATATGATAATAAAAGATTTTTTTATTAAATTTGGCCTCCTTAAGGAATTAGTTTCTCTTCATAAAGGTAATTTTTTCGAAACCCCTAAATTGTTCTTATTAGTATGTTCCAGACAAAAGATAATACTTATTGACTATTTTTTATATTTAATCCTTATATTTTCAGATGTAAGATATTATATAAGATTTATATTTAAATATATTACAATTTTTAAAATTACCATCATGTCCAAAATAAAGTTATCATAAAACTTTGTATAATTTTATGTAATCACATTATTGATATTACTCATATATTTTAAAATTGATATTATTTTTATAACTTTGCTTCAAAAACTTATGTGCGAAAATCGGAAAATGGGGGAAGTGCAAGGCTATATTTTATATGCATTCAAATAGAGTTATAAGGGTAAGTGCACTTATATAACTATCAATATATGTATTTAATATGCTTGAATAGATGATGTGTGAAAAGAGTACATGAATTTCTTTATATTTTGCACATTTTTTTGAATGAAATTGCACTTTGAAGAAATATTTTTGTGTATTTTTCTTGTAGGTATAACAGGTATTAGGAGTGTAACGAAGTGGAAGAAATATGAAGCGAAAATGAGAAGATTTGGAGAAGAAGGCAATTTTGAAGCCAAGGCCATGGCGCTAGACTAGTGTGGCGCCAAGGCGCGCGACAATCAAAATGCAACTTGAGAGGTTGGCGCTCAGGCACCAACCATTGGCGCCAAGGCCCCTGCTCTGAAGGCCAAGGTCATGGCGTTAGAATAGAGTGGCGCATATGCGCCAGTACTGAAATTTTGGACGGTTCAAAGCAATTTTCAGGGGGCTTAAAGGCATTTTTTAGAGTAATTTGAGGGGATTTAAAATAAGAATGAAGAAGGAAAAAAGCGGGGTTCGGCCAGGAGTCGATGGGGTGTGTGTGTGGTGATTTTTGATGTGTTTTAGAGTGTTTAGGAGGGATTTTCCTCTGGTGTTTATAGTGTTCTAGGCTTGTTCTAAGCAAGTCAGGGGTGTGAGTTATGTTGTGTTGTTGTGTAAAGAGGTACAAGAGAAGAGCAATGGCTTGGGTGGAGCATTCACAAGGCAATTTGAGGGAGAGAGATAAGTATATTTGTGATTTGAAATGGTGGTTTTCTGAAACACATTTGTATGTTGAACCTCTTTATTTCAATGCATTCTAGTGTTGCTTTATCCATGCTTTATGAGTGGATTTACTTGTTTTTCCTTGTGGTGATGTAGTAGATGTGTAGGAATGTGGACATCAAGTTGAAATGGTTTATATTCCATAATTTTCATGATTTCCTTTTGCACTTAGTTTACTTTTCAATTTGGTCAATTGATATGTTAAAATATGTTGTGAACCTGTAAGGATTCGGAAGAGCTACAGCATGAACGAATAGGAAAATCACATTGAACTATAAGGTATGAATCAAAGTACATTGTAGGGAGATGCAAATAAATAGGGAGATATCTTCATTGGGTTAAAAGTGGGAATTGAAGAATTAAAGTCACTTTAACCAATCTTATTTATATGCTCGGAAGAGGGTAAAGAAGATATATGCTTCTATTTGTTAGAAAACTTTATCTTATTTCAAATTTCTTTCATATCTACATTATACTATAATCACTGCAAGGAAAAGCAACCCTAACACTTGGCAAAACCAATTCACATAGCATAGTTAGAAATTTTGTAGATGTAACATTAGACAACTATAGTAGGTTTGTTAAAGAAACTTAAGTATTTCAAAATTCCAAAGTAAGAACAAATTAAGTGGACTAGAACATTTTCTTAATTGGTTTCCCAATGAGTCTCTTGTGGGATTGACATTTCGGACTCCTTAGAGAGCTATATTATGAAATCAATATGTGCACTTGCATTAGCAACCCCAGTATTTAGGATAAATCTGAATCTAAAAATCTTAACGAGTAACTTGGACTTTTAAGCTTTTCAACACTGTGCCAAGAGATTGAATTGGTTGTAGTTGTTGGGGTGCTGTCAATAGACATGAACATGTTGAGGCATAAGCACGAGTCTGACATAAGATTAAATAAAAAGTATAAATAATTTGAGATATAAAATATGAAAGAAAAAATATATATAATATTCTAAATAAAACAATAATTATTTTTACATATTATGTTATTTTATTTGTCATACTATTTTATTATATAGTTTGTGAAATGATTTAAATTTATGTTAATTGCTTCTAGCTATTTTATGATATTGTGATGATATTAGTGGCTATATGTTTGTGAAATTTGTGAAAAATATTTTTTTCTAAATAGATCATTGAAATTAATAAATCATTATGCATCAACACTATGTTACCCGCTCTTTATGATGATTTTTGTCAGGTTGTCTCATGAAACTTAACATGTCTTAGGTAGGTCTAATTTTTTAAATACAATTAGTTCTTATCAAGTTATAAAAGATAGTGAAAATGGTAGTCACATTACTTTTTTATGATCCTTATTTTTCACCATGAAAGAACTAATAGTTCCTGAATCACTTATTGAAAAATTAACATGTTTTTGTTTTACTAGCTTACAAATGTTGCAATAATGTTTTCTTTAATATTAATTACTTTGGACATGACATGAAACATAACTTTAGGGATAAGAAAATTTGGTAGTTGGCCAAGATGCAAGTGTTGAAGCTATACTTTTCCTCTGCATGCCTTATTCTTGAAGGATACAACACAAAAGATAAAATATAACAATGCGTGTAAATTTTTTAGCAAGCTTTTGATAAAAAATTGTATTGGTAAATAATTTAAGTTCACGCAAGTTAGTGTGAGAGATTTTTTTATAAGAGTATTTTGACATGACATAATATGTATATATATAATAGATGAGTAGTATTTTTTAAAAAAATTAATTGACTACAAAGTTACAAAGATTTCTAATGAAGTAAAATTATTAGTTAAAAAATAGAATAAAAATATATTAAATTATATTTAAATGATGTTTTAATATAAATAATAAGATTTAGATCTAACCCAAACCCTTAACACCCTATGGATGTGTCACTAAGGTTGTCAAAATGACTTTTTATTCGCGAATAACACGTGTTCGGCTTGCTAAGCAAACGAGCCGAACACGAATATTTTTTTTTGTGTTTGATATAAAAACGTGTTCGGCTCGTTCACACCTCTAAGTACAAGTCGCATATAATTAATATTGTTCTCCAAGCATGTTTTTTTGCCTTAATGATTCTGATTCAATAAACTTAATGAGTGATTAATTTGTATTACCTTCTGATCACTTATATATGGATGTCTTTCACATTTGATTATCATCCTTTTGCTGTCCAATTTTAACTTTGTAATTTCCGGTGAAGTTATAGGTATTACTCTGCCAGCGATTTGTCCTCATCATCACATAATATAATTAGTTTAGGCATTACTCACTAGTCATAAGCATTATTTTAGAATATCCAAAGGTTATGATGATGATAATTATTTTCTAAAGTATTCAAAATATAATTTTGATTAGACATTGGCATTACTCTGCCAGCAATTGTCGTCATCGACACATAATATACTTTTTCTCTCTTGATTATGGCATCACAATGAAGTCAAATGGGCGAGGGAGAAGACGGTGGGGAGTTGGAGGATGAAAGAGTGAGATATCATTGCTGAATACAAAGAATCGGTGCTGACAACACGTATGCGCTTAAGAGATGAGAAGCTTCAAACCTTCACGTTTTCAAAGGGAAAAGGGGGGATGATGGTGAGGTTTAACTGTTAGATATTGCCATTATGACCCGCGGGACCAAAACGTACAGGTAGGAAACAGATCAGAGAGAGAGAGAGAATGGACAACAGAAATGGAGAGGTGCACCTCGCTCGTTGAATGAATCATTAACTATGTCTCTCTCTCTCTTGCCTCAACCGCTTACGTGTGAAAGTTAAGACCTTTCGTAAACTTCTCAACATTTTGATCGCACTTCATTTAATTACTTACTCGTAAAGTTGTAAACTTGTTGTTGTGGGCCTCATCAGCTTTTGCATTGTGAGCACCATAAATATCAGGTTCGCCATCAAAACTTGGAGAGAGCCCGAAGGCATTGCCCTTCTTCCTTCCAGCCTAGGAGCTCAAATGGGTGCTCCAATTTCTTCTTGGCCATGGAAGAATCTTGGCTCTTTCAAGGTAAGCAAACTGCTAACTATTCTCTTCTATCATCTAAATAGTCATTCATGTCTTTAACATATGGCTTCCTGTAACTTTGGATGAAATTGTGGATGCAGTATCTTCTTTATGGTCCGCTAGTGGCCAAGGTCATCCATTCCAGAGCATGGGAGGGAGGAAGAACAGAAGGAGTTTGGTGTCTCCATCTTCTACTTCTCTTTGCTTTCAGAGGTCTGATACATCAGCTGTGGTATTCTTATAGCAGCATGGTGTTTCTAACCAGGAAGAGGAGAATCATTAAACAGGGCTATGACTTCAAGCAGATAGACGAAGAGTGGGACTGGTAACTGTACTTTATGTGAATGGATTTAAATGTTTGTCTGCTACTACATGATTTGCAACTTTGATGGCTAATATTCCTTGTTTCAGGGACAACTTTATGATACCTCAAGCATTCATTGGAGCCATGGCTTTCTATTTGTTTCCTTCTTTGAAAGAACTCCCTTTGTGGGACCTCAAAGGTTTCTTCATTGCTCTGCTGATCCATGCGGGGGTATCAGAGCCTATCTTTTACTGGGCTCACAGGGCTTTCCACCGCGGACGACTTTTCAGCCATTATCACTCTGTTCACCACTCCTCTCCGGTCCCCAGCTCTTTCACTGGTACTCCTCGACTTCCTTCCTTCTTTTATTTTTTAACCATTGTTCGGCTTCTAAATAACGGATGGTGAGAGAGAGAGAGAGAGACAGAGATATGAATAATGAGTTGTGATCTTAATTTGGTTTTCATCCTCAGCTGGGCATGGGACGCCATTGGAGCACCTTGTGATGAGTCTATTGATGGGATTGCCTTTGGTGGGAGCAAGCTTCATGGGAGCTGGCTCTATTGGCCTCCTTTATGTCTACGTTTTGCTGTTTGATTTCATGAGATGCATGGGCCATTCAAATGTTGAGATCTTCCCAAGTGCCTTCTTTGAAACTCTTCCCTTGTTCAGATACCTTATCTACACTCCAACGTAAGTAAAAATTCTCTTTCATTCATATATTTAAAATTGCTCTGTTATTGAAACTAAATCTCTGCTTTTAAGCAAAAAAAACTTCAGTTAGTATCGGTTATTTTGAGAGGCGGAGAGGTAAGAAAATTTTTATGAAGCTGTGTTAATTCTATTGATGCTAACCATTTATGGAGAGTGGAGAGAAGTGATGAAGATTTGAATTTCTATGATGATAGGGGACAAGTGATACAAGTCAGTCTTTATATTTATAGGTGTTGGCTTGCAATTTTTCATTACAGTTAGCTAAAGGATAAAGCCCCACCAATGCTCATTAAATATCTTGAAAGTAACTCCCGAACTAACCTCCTCAACTGATACTGACGCATCAACCAAAGTTTTTTATTTGTAATAAAAGGATTCTCATTTATCCTTTTAGCTATATATTTATGTAACTTTTCTTGTGATAACTTTTTGTTGCTTTATGGGCTTGTAAGGCAGGCTTAACATGCCTACAGATTTTGCTCAAGTTTGAGCTGCTTATGACTACACTCATTGATTCATCGAACTGGCTTGCGTATTATTCTTTCCTAATAAATTACCTCCATTCTCTAACATCGTTGAGCTTGAATCATCAAGATTGAATACATTGATGAGCTCAACCTCAAGCTTTACTACCGAGCTAGACAAGAATTTAGGTTCAGGAAAATTTTTTTCGAGCTTGAAATTTACTTGCCAAATTGGCTATTGAAAATAGAACTTTATTCATGGGATGAATCCAACAATTGTGTAGCTCACTAACTTGCCACAGAACTCAAATAAGGCAACCAGAAACATTGTAGATCTTTTGTCACTCTTTTTACAAAATCCAGCTAAGTCCTTGGACATTCTTATCTAGTCTTCATTCCTTTAATAGCTTCATTAAAAACCGACCTGAGATCACTGGCAATTGTTGATTTAAAGTTGGTATTTTACTGTTGAATGGAGAGAAATTAATGTTATATATATTTTTTTCTTCTTCTTGTAGGTACCATAGCCTTCACCACACTGAAAAGGACTCCAATTACTGCCTCTTTATGCCTTTGTTTGATGGATTAGGTGGAACAATCAATCCTAAATCCTGGTCTTTGCAGAAGGAAATAAGCTCAGGTGTGTGCTTAATCCATCTTGTTTGAGAGATTAATGGCAATCCCAAACCTTTCTTCCTCTCATGCATTAGTTGCTTTCAAAAATGACAAAAATGATTATATATTTAAATAAGCCTTTGAAGATTAACAAAGTGATTAATATTAAATTGTTCATTGTTTGACTCGTATTAATCAAAATAAAATTGCTTTTTGCATCAAACCGACATATTTTCAGCATCATTTTCATGCTATATATCACTGTAAACTTCAGCACAGAGCTGTGTAGGTAGGCCCTACTGTTTCTTTAACTTGAGATCTGATCTATGGGAGCAAAGGCTGTTGTTGGTCACAGCTGCTCAGCAGCTTGCCATGATGGGACAGAGTGAAGCTCACGGCAAATATATTTTAGCTTCAAAAGTAACAAAACATATGAACCTAATAATTGAATCTCTTAAATGGCATACAACAGGCTCAGACTTGATAAAGAACTTTATTGTTCATCTCAAAAAGCAGAAAATAGTGTAATTTCGTAGCGATTGGGAAACTCTTTTGTACAATGTAATCACAACTTTGAATCTGGTGTAGAAAAAAAAAAAAAAAATTTCATTGTCAAAACATTCAATAAAATATGAAAGAAATAAAAAAAGATAGCACAACCACCGCTTTTGAAGTTAGAGCAATTGACTTGAGTGGTGCCAGTGGGGCAAATTTAATGCAGATTACGCCATGTTTTAAGATTGTCTCGGTGTGCTTTCTTATTAATGGTGATTGGTGACCTGCTTTTTCTTGATGGTTGGGAGATGGAAGGCTTGTAGTTATAGAGTTGGTCACAGATTCAACACACTTTAAACTATCAAACCTATGGATTTAGACCATTCTCAAGAGTTTTACATTAAATTATGAGTGAAAGATTAATTTACATGGCAAGCTAAGCTTTTGTTTGGGGACCAATATTGAAATTTTGAAGTCTTACTTTCTAGAATGTATAGTTTTCTTATTATTTACACTTTTAACATGTCATATATCTTCTATTCAGTACATGATTTATAGATAATTTCTCTTTTTATATTTGATGAAAATAAAGGTCAAAACTGATTTTTGGACTATTTGTATTTGGTCATTTTGGTCCACCAATATAAATGTGTTCAATATAGGCCACTAACTTCTTCAATATAGCCTACTGACATAAGAAAATCCAAAAACAAATGCATGGCATGCCACCTCCATTTCTTCACAACTTGTGTTAGCTCGGCTGCCATAGCTTTAACATTGGATTTGCTTTAATTGTTTGCCGTGTAGTATTAGTAATAAATTTCACCTTTTTACTCAACAAGACCCTAAAGACTGCCCTGATAATTAAAAAATATTACGTGCAGGCATAATAGGTTTGGATTTGGTGAATTCACATATGTGGATTCTGCACGTAATATTCGCTCCCTAATAACAACAATTTCAAATGCTAACTCGAGTTTTTATCATCTCCATTGACAATTCCCACCTCTTAACCATTCTGACCTTGTTAGCATTCCCACGGCTGCAGGGAAGAACGTCGAGGTTCCAGATTTCGTCTTCCTGGCACATGTTGTCGACGTCGTCTCCTCCCTACATGCTCCCTTTGCTATTCGTTCTTTCAGCTCGAAGCCATTCAAAGTTGTGCCTTACATTATGGTTCTCTGGCCTGGTGGCTTTCTTGTCATGCTAGCAATGTGGGGTTGGTCCAAAACCTTTCTTTACTCATTCTACAATCTCCGAGGCCGATTGCACCAGTACTGGATAGTGCCCAGACATGGCTTTCAGGTGACCATATTATCCCTCTTGCTCTCATTATAATGCAAATTTCATTTTTATGTTTTTCTTAAATCTTATAGTTTTGCAATTATTGTTCATTTTTCAGTATTTTCTGCCTTTTGCTAAGAATGGCATCAACAATCAGATTGAGAATGCCATACTGAGAGCAGATAAGATGGGGGTCAAAGTGCTTAGCCTTGCAGCACTTAATAAGGTAGAACTTGCAAGCCTTAGTAACAGTACAAAAAAATGGAAGATTTACTTACAAACTACTCAATTCCTATGTATTTACATATCTAACACCTAAGCTTCAGTTTTTACGTATAAATGTTGGTATTTTTTTGATGTGATATGGAAGATTTGGGTGTATAAATGTAAAAAAGTAAAGTTTAGTTGTTAGATATGTAAATAAATGGGAATTGGGTGATTTTGCACAACTTTAGAACTCTCAAAAAAAAAAACAAGTAGATTACACTTCTAATATGCTTTAGTGCTTTGAAATCCGTGTAGAATTAAGATTGCAGATGATGCAAATTGCTTATAAATATTTATATATATTATATATATATATATATATATATATATATATATATATATATATATATATAAATATATTTATATTTATATATATATATATTGTCTTTTCTACCACATTTTGTTCTTGAATTATAATATGGGGTGGGAACTAAATAAATGGGATTAGCAATAAATGCATATTGATGGGTGATGTTGAATTTAGATTAAAGTTCACATGGAGGCATGTGAAGGTAGCTTTGGATGTCTTTGTTTGCAATTGTGGATTTGCTGAGCTCATTTCCACATGAAAATATTATAACATAAATCTAAAGCAGTTTAGGTGTTTTACAAATATAAAGCTCATTATTTCAAGTGGTTTAAAAAGAAAAAAATATATATATATTATTTTTGTTTTTTTTTTTTTTAATTTTGCAGTCATGGTAAGAAAATAAAGGTAAAAATGCTGAATTTATTTATTTATTTATATATTTATTTTGGCAGAATGAATCGCTGAATGGTGGTGGGACTTTGTTTGTAAACAAACATCCTAATCTAAAGGTGAGGGTTGTTCATGGAAATACACTAACAGCTGCTGTGATACTTAATGAGGTCCCCAAGGATGTGAAAGAGGTCTTCTTAACTGGGGCTACATCTAAGCTTGGGAGGGCAATTGCTTTGTACCTTTGCAGAAAGAAGGTCCGGGTCCTGGTAAGCTTCCTTTTATTTATTTATTTTTAAATTTTATTAGTTTAATTAATTTATCTTTTGCTCTAAAATTTTCTTAAAATTTTTACAGTTTACGGATGAAAAAATGTATTTCACATTTTTTACAAGTTAATATGGTGGTATTTTTTATGTGATGCGAAAGAGATTTGAGTGGTATAAGTGTAAAAGGTAAAGTTTAGGTGTTAGATATGTAAATATATAGAAATTGGGAGGTATATATGTAAATGTCCCTTTTTTGATAAAAAAATTGATGTCCTTTTTTTTCAGCATAATAATACTTGGATGATCCACCTCTTTAATAGTGCATATGAGTCAGTTGGGGGCAGCTCGGCCTTCAGAAAATTGTTATAATTCTATTTGACTATATTTTTTTGTTTAATGATGGCAGATGCTGACCCTCTCTACTGAGAGATTCCAAAAGATACAGAAAGAAGCTCCTGCAGATTGCCAGCAATACCTGGTCCAAGTCACAAAATACCAAGCTGCACAAAATTGTAAAGTATGAGTTTGCTCACCAAACCCATAATATCACTCAAAACATATAAATCTTTGCAATAACTTTATCAATACTGATCTGAAATGCTTGCAGACATGGATTGTTGGCAAATGGATCACCTTTAGCGAGCAGCGGTTAGCCCCACGAGGAACTCACTTCCACCAGTTTGTGGTCCCTCCCATCATCGGATTTCGACGTGATTGCACCTATGGAAAACTCGCTGCAATGAGACTCCCTCAGGATGTTCAAGGGTTGGGCTTGTGTGAGGTAGATCCTGTTCTTACAAAATGTAATCTTTGGTGATTTAACAATGAAACAGTGATGAACTAATAGTTGAACAAATCAAAAAAAAAGTTGAGAATTTTACAAAGGTTGCACATAATTCTTTATGTATTTACATATCTCACACATATACTTTGATATTTATAGTACACGCTTGATCGAGGAGTCGTGCACGCCTGCCATGCTGGAGGAGTGGTGCATTGCCTTGAAGGCTGGACGCATCATGAGGTTGGTGCGCTTGATGTTGATCGCATAGACGTTGTGTGGTCGGCGGCGCTGAAGCATGGTCTCAGGCCAGCCTGAGATTAAGAATATTTGAAAGGCTCTGCCCTCCTCCTCCTATTTGATTTCCTCATATGTAATGAGAAGAATAGCTTTTACTTGTCACCTAAACATTTGATTATTTAAATTTACTAAGAATTACAATCTCTAGTGTTGCAGCTCAAGGAAAATAAAGTTCTGTTGAATGAAAGTTTGTGAGAGTTTTAGAACTATTATTTCATTAATAGGGATCCACAGTTTCTAGAGCTCAAATTTTTATTTATTCTTGAAAATATTAAGATATTCAGACAATGCTTAATGTGTACAAGCAAAATTAATATTATTGTAGGTTAATAGATTAAATGTTCAGGAGATCTAAAGTATTTATCCCTGACAGACATGTCTAATTAGAGTTACACAACTTCAGTTTTTTTATTGGGGCAGTGTTTGTCTACATATCAACTAAGTTTTAACTCCCAAGTGTCCTCTAAGCATTAAAACACCATCCTACAAAGCCATTTAGATGTAGTGGTAAAATGTTTGAATGTGCTTTGTATTATCATATAATTCATTGCTAAATGTTCAACACTATGAACAATGTATTAATCTCAAAGCAAATCATGTAATGCTGGTTTTAATATCCACATAGTACAACTAAGAAATCATTACTGATATTCTATTATTTGTTTGCAAGCACTTGTCTTTGACATCCTTTCCATCATTGACCATAGCTTTTTACCTTTAGATTAATTACACACATCAAATTTATTTTTAAATAACTAAAAATATACATTTATTCTATAATCAATAATAAATTTTATATAATAGTTGGAACACCTAATAGAATGATTGTAAACATCACAAATGTATTTATATGTTTCGAGTCCAACTTGACAAAAAAATAATTTTCATGCTTTGACAATGCCCATTTATTTTATATTCTAGAAGATATAGTCTTCACACAAAGTTATATCCAATAGAGTTTAGATCTTGAAGCCACAATTTTGAACAAAACACCGTCGCTTCATTCTTACTCATATGTCCAATCTTACAATGTCATAAATAAGAATTTGCTATGAAATTGTCACTTGAAATTGTATCTTAGCAATTTGAAGGATGTAAGGATTTCTAGTTTTATTTTCTCAAACAACCTCCAACTACTAAGTAATGATGCTAACATTATTATGGTACAAATCTCATCATTATATATATATATATATATGACAAAAACTTCATTGAACATGCAATTTTATTCATCATCCGCATAAAAATGTGCCACATTCTTGAACAAATTACAAATGCATAGTTCTAGGAATATGTTATCAATTATGTTACACTCATTATCCTTGTTCTCTGAATTTTCTTATCGGCCAAAGTGCAGCTTCAAGTTATCATGTAATTTTTTATTTTCATCATTCAAAATACAAAATTCAATCCATTAAATTTGGTGATTCCTAGTGTTGATCATTCTTCCCTAATCACTGCTCTCAACCAAAGCCAAAGACAGTGATACCAAGAATAGGGAAATAATTGAAACCTAATTAACTTTCTAGAGTAAGCCAATAGTGAAATAAAGAATATTATAGCACAATACATATAAAACTTTTTAATTCACCAAATTAATTGCTATATCATATTGTTTTTGTTGGAAATTTTGCCATGATTTAATTGTAGGGAGTTTTACAACTCTGATTATTCAATCCAACTTAAACATTGAACTCATTCATTTTTTATAAAAATAATCTAGGAGAATTAAATATAATATATATATATATATATATATATATATATATATATATATATATATATATATATATATATATATATATATATATATAATTATGTCTAAATTTACTTTTATTTGAAAAATCAATTTTATATGCTTTGTAATGTTGAAAAAATTTAAAAATATGTCTTTTGTTTGTTTTGTTGGAAATAAGATAAAAATTATTGAGCTAAAATGTCGTCATTTTAGTTGAAAGGTTCTTATTTAAAATCCCCATTGTGATCAAAATTTATTCTAATAAAGTAGTCACTATATAGTTTTGTGCACTGTTAATAACATTGTTGGAACCTCTTTTATAAAATTGATTATTATCTAGTTATATTGATTTATAGGGAAGAAAACATTGACCTAATGTTCAGGACCAACCTCATTATCTAAAAAAGATGTTACAATTAGGTTTTTTATACATATTTTTTTAAAGGCACTTAAGAAACTTAACTCATTTGTAAGCCGTAGAAGCTAAATGACACTCTTTGTGATAACTATCAATTGTAAACATTATTTTTTATCTTTATTAAAATACAATGACAGTATGATTTATGATGTGGCATAAAAATATCCAACAAAAACATTGCAATCTTATTATGTTTATAATATATGAATACTAAGTTTTTCGCTATCTTTATTCACCCTTAATCTAGTTATACAATACATTCATAGCTCAACATATTTTGGAGTAAACTACTCTAACTACTAGTAGATAAATATGAGTATTTGAATTTTTTGCCACAATCACAAGAAAAGTACCACCATATTATGTATTAAAAAATTGAATGATATGAATTATTCAAGCCTTGAATACAGACACTCAAATAGAAGTAGACATACTTGAAACGTTCATCATCATCAAGCTAACGATCAACAATGGTCCATAAACCTTTTGCATGAATTAAATAAAATAAGATGACAAAATTTAAAGGGATGCTTTGAAGGATCTTTTTATATATGTAATAGTTTGCTTGAGACATCATTAGGCTTTCTCATCTTCACATTCACTACAATCATATTTGGCTTCAAAGTACAATCACTTATCACTAGTTTATTATTTATTATATGTCCAATGAGTCATGATTGTGCTTATCAAAAGAATTTGACGTCCAAATTTTAAACATGCTCTAGATGGCTTGTAAGCTTCATGAGCATTTCTCTGAGGTGGAATGAATATATCATACATATCTGATAATTTTATCACATTGAACTAAGATTTTTTTTTTGCATTGCATATATATGTATTAAAATTCTCACTAATTCATCATTAATTCATAAAAGATGCCCCAAATTCAATTAAATTGAGGACAATCTAGAGCAAAAGATAATTATGCTAGTAACCATTGAATTGAAGATGCTTCCACACATTGGCCCCGATAAGAAGAAACCACACACCACATCAATTTACTAATTTCAGGTAGATTAAAAATTGGGGTTATGATCCCTACTAAATGCTAGTATAGATAATACGAAAGAATCTATGAAGCTACGATCCTCTGCATCTTCTTCTGCAGGTCATGTCTATGGCACTACTTGCTTCTGTATGAACTAGATTTGCATTATCACCTATACCTGCGGTAAATGGTAAACTAAGTAACCTTGCACCACCCTTATTTGCAGAAAAATGTATGGTTGAAATCCTTTTTATATCAATTAGCACACATAAGAATGATTGAGATTGAATGAATGTAAATCTCATTAAAAAAAGATGATCTTTTCTTAGTGACTCAATTGAAAGAATTCAATGATTGTAAGCAATGCTCCCTTAAAGTTCAACACATCATCTCTAGTTTGAAACTTAATATATCTAATCAACATGCATCACATTATGTAAATGGATTATGATATTTTGAAGGAAACTTCCATTTTGTAACATCAACTCTTTGTTCAATGTCTTAGTAATCCCTATGACTTGGTTATCATGTCTTCATTCCTTTAATGTAGTACAAGAATATTGATATGCAATTTACATTTAAAAAATGACCAGTCAACATTAAATTTCATTGTTGCTCAAATTATATTCGAATCTTATTTAAATCACTATTGAATATTGTTGAAGCCACAAGTTAAACAATACTTAAACACAACACAAACGTTATTGC
>CM040429.1:10879537-11018688 GCA_022702705.1 Papilionanthe hookeriana x Papilionanthe teres
AGATGGGTTTTCCTTAGGAGTGCTTGTTATCTTATTTATACTTTTAAAAGCCATTAAAAAGAATTAAGGGGATTTACATACAAATCATTAGAAAATAGCCTATATTATTACATATTTAACACCTTAAAACTTTAATCTTACTTGAATACCACCCAAAAATTTACGAAGACACACTTCTAGGGCTATCAAAAAAATTCGTTGTTCGCGAACAATTTATATTCGACTCATTACAGAGTTTGTGTTCGACCCATTCCATAAGCAAATGAGACACAATCTTTTTTCATTTCTTCTGCTCGGTTACTCTGCTCCTCACAGAAGTTTCACGCCACAACCATCTTTTCGCCTTGCAATCCCGAGCTTCATTTCGGCACAATCTCCCAACCCATCCCGACTTCTTCCCCACTGAGCCCAACCCTGCATATCACCTTCCCCGTTCGTTTCCCCCTCCAATAGCAGCATCCAGCTGCCTTCTATTCCACTGGTTTGCCAACAGTGGTGAGCTTCCTCGCACATGCTTCACTGGCTATCTTCAAAGACCGTTCTTTGATTATGGCAACAATAGTGAATGCAATGGAGCATGGGAGAAAAATGGCAGGAATGAGCTTGAAGGAGTAGAAGAAATGTCTGTTAGTGTGGCCTGGCTTGTTATTTGTTAGTCAAAGGTAAGGCCCACGGAATTTTGGGTTTCTGAGGAAGATTTATGTCAGGTATGACTCATATATCATGATACGCCACCACCAAAATTTCATAATCTGACACGAATCTCAATACAATCATTTGAGCAAGAAATATTCAAATGTTGATGAAAAGTCATCCAGAACTTTGATTTCAGCAAACTTATAGTCAAACTGACTGGCTCGATAAGACGGACCTAATGATATAAAAATTAAACCATTATGAGTCAAATCAAGTCCGGATCAAGTCATTAAACCACTTTTGGAAGCTTTTCAAACATATTGGAAAGTCAAATGGATGCCGACACTAGTAAGCCCATACTCGAATCGAGTGTCTCGACAAGACAAATCCAACGAGCCCAAGATCACTCAATTCCGACATTATTAAGGTCATCAAATGCCCCTTAAACGCAGTCTGATCGAAGGAAGTCTTCTGAACCGTCCGATCGAAATGGTTGCATTAATTGCACCCATAATCCTATAAATAGACCCCAACTCTCACATGAGAGGGGGGGAGAAAAGGAGAGAGTCCAAAGTCTTGAGGAGAAGAAGTAGCTCTGCATCATCGCCGACCGCCGTCGATAATCGCCGATAGCCGTCGACCACAGCTGATCTTTGTGGACCACTGCCGATAGCCGTGTATCACCGTCGATTGTCGTCAACCACCATCATCCATATACCGTCAGTCGACGTTGTAATCTACATCATATAATTACCCTTTCTCGTCTGTGGGACAAGGGATTTCTGAAAACGTCAATCAATAGTGGATTTTCGCAACTGGGCCAGACCCCGTGGTTTTTCACTTTATGGGTTTTTCACGTAAAAACTTCTGGAGTCACTGCTTGTTCTCTTTTCATCTGTGTGCGTGCTGATTCTCGTACAACGCTAAAACGATAATTTGTTACTCTACCGCCGCGAATTTTCTAGCACACATCATATCAAATAAAAAATATGTACTGAAGTGGAGCGGAAGCATCTATCTAATTGGAAAAGTTATATTACGTGGATTGGGAGTACACGACAACCTGCCGTGGTATGATACATAAGTAATTTGTAATTATATGTTGTACACTGTAGCTATATATATATATATATATATATATATATATATATATATATCTATTGTAACCCTAAGAGGCAACATCTATCTTTTTTCTGAAAGTGAAAGAAAGTCACAGCTCTGCTCCTGAGGACGTAAGCATCTTTGTCGAACCTGTTAAATCTTTGTGTGAATTCTTATTTCTTTGCCCTAATTTCTCAACAGTCTAGGAGTTGAAATAACGAGGCGAGAGAGGTTATAGGAGGAAACATGAACGATTATGAGGCTCTGCATTGAGCGAAAAAATATTAGGTGCAGATTCCGCACCTACGGTTTTCTAATTGTGGGACAACACGTGGCAAGTGGGCCCCACCACCGTTAATACTGGCCAATGCTAGTGTATGGTGGCGGGATCACTTACCACGTGGCGCCCCGTGACGCCCCGTCACTGGTCTTCGTAGGTGTGGAGTCCACACCTAATATTTATTGACACCGAGGGGATAGATGGGGGTTTGCTGCCATCGAGTTGGTTTCTAGATCGGTTGAGGTGTTTCTTGGATAATTGTCGCGGTCGTAATCTCTGACGGAATGTTGTCGGAGAAGAGATTTTGGGCGAACAATATAAAGGATTGGTAGATCGGGCACTTCATAAGTTTTGGGTGGTATTTCTGTAAAATTAAAGTTTAATGTGTTAAATGTGTAACATAGACTGCTTTTGGTGGTATGCATGTAAATCTCCAAAAAAATTATTGTGACTATAACCGTTGGACCCCAATGCGGGCTAAATGGTTTGCTTCGACCCCCGGTTCAAACTATTGCGAGCAAGATTCGGGCCGGCCCGGCCATTCACATCGGAGAGAAGACTTTGGTAGGAAATTAGGGCACTGGGCGTTGAGGAAAATCCATAAAGCGGAGGAAGAGCAAGGGCTTTGCTCTGGCATTAACCAGAGCACCTAGTCTCCAACTTCTACATTTACGCTTCTCTCGTCGACTAGCCACAGCAGACGTAGCCGGCATCTCTCGAAGCACTGGAAGCTTCTCCTATTTTGCTGAGCTGGTTGCCTCCTTCGTTCCTGTCCTTCGGGGTTTGTTGTGAAGGAGAGATACGAATCCCGCCTTTTATATTGTTAAGGATGCAGTTGTTGTATTTTTTCATGTTTGTTTGATGTGTATGGGGCTGTTTGGGCTCATGCATATGAAGTTTTTGTTGGTTTGTACCTAGAACAGTCGGTGCAGCCTAGAGAGGCGGGATGTCTAGGAGAGACTGATTATGAGAATCAGGGAGGGTTTTGGAGGGAAAGTTTGAAAGAGGATTTTGGAGAGTATTTATAAGTGCTAATTGGCTGGATTTGTTTTATGTTTTGATTTACTGCAGTTTTTTCTTTTTCTTATTTTTTCTCGTGCGATTCATAGTGGCGTCTAAGATTCGTGGAGAAAGGATTTATCATTTGAACAGTAAAGTGATGTTATATCTTGTTTGCTTTCTTTGATATTAGTAAATTTATGCTTCAGTTGAGTTCTTTGGCATCTCTATTGCAATTTGTTTGTTGTTTTTTGTTGTTTTTTGTTGTTTTTCGTTCCGGGTCATATCAAATGGATATCAGAATGAGCTTGAAAATAACAACAAAGAAGGTGAATGTGTTGGAAGGAGAAGTAAGGCAAATTAGATAGAGGATAAAAGAAAAGTTTTCCACCAAAGATGATAAATTTTGGTTAATTAAAAACAAATATGGGACCGATTTGTGGGTCTTGAAGAGATGGTAAAGAGCCTCATTGAGATACGATTAAAGACCCCACCGATAGCTCAAATTATTGACACTAACCAATAGTTAATACGAGAATCCTTGACCATAAGGAGACCTATTTGTAGCCTGACTTCAGATTGATCTTTGAGAAAATGACTGCTCCATAAAGCTCATCTGACGACTCATCAATCACTTGGATAAGAAACTTGTCCAATACAGTTTTTTTATTCAAAGTTCAGTAGTCCATGCAATATCGTTAGCTTCCATCTTTTTTCTTCACTAATTGGATTGGATTGAAAAAAGTCTCACATTGGGTCTGGTGATCCCAGCTTTGAGCATCCCTTGAATAAACTTCTCCATGTCATTGTTCTAAATTTGAGAACATCAATATGGTCTGAAACTGATGAGAGGGACACCTTTCTTTAAGGTAATCGCGTGCTCTTGCTCTCTCGGTGGTGATAATTTGCTCAGTTGCTGAAAGATCTCAAGAAATTGCTGTCGGAGCCGTTGAACACTCTCAAGAAAATCCTCTGACACAAGGCTCCAGATTTTCTCTAAGCTCTGCAACTCTACCAAATAGCCTAATCTCCCTCCCGGTATCGTCTTCACCATTGCTTTGATCGAGACCGTGGTTCTGCATAAATTAACATCTCTCAGACTTCTCACTCTCCACTTGGGACTCCATCGTCAGGGATTTGTAGTCCATTTTCATCTCCCCAAGAGTCCGCACTAGACCACTTTATCCCTGAAATCATATCAGTGCTATCCAAGTCCAAAAAAAAAAAGTTATTCGCCTCCTTTAGAACATGTAGTGTCAGACCAAATCCCTTGCAAATTCTCTCATTTTTCTCCACCTACCACGTCCCCATCATGACCCCAAAACTCCTCGTTTGTACAGCTCCAACCCTAACCGATCCGCAACTGATTTAAGATAAAATTGTGTGGCTTACCATCCACCAACACCATAATCAATTGCTCCTCGATCCATCTCCTCGCCTGCGTAGTATGATTTGGGGTAAATCTCACTACTTAATTGAGGGATACCTTTGCTATAGCCAAGTACAAATGCTTCTCTTCCTCCACGGCGTCTTCCTTCGACTCTTCACTATTTGTCTCTTCTCATTCTCAAACTAAAAAGACCCGAAGCGTACACTCCTTGCAACGATTGCCTATCACATCGAAAACATAATCATTTTGCTCTCTTATCCCGCACCTCTGCCTTGGTGAGACACTTGCAATTGCCCCTTGGACGGGTCCCTATACTCCTCTTCTTTGGCCTCTTTTTCTGAGACGATACCTTTTTGGCCCTCAAATGTCTCGGCCGTCGAGAAATTATTGTGGAATGCTTCTGTGGTGCTACCTTGGTGGGTCTTCTTTTCTTGCTTCCACCTTCTGGATGAGCCCCATCATCTCCCTTAATCACCGCTGTCTCAATGGCAGGGGAGTTGCTCCTATGTCGGGCTTTAGGCCCTTCAAGAAGTTTTCTTCTAGTCCTGCTGCAGAAATACCCTTAAACGGCCTCGACAGTAGCTCGAACCTCTCCTTGTATTCTATGACCGTTCCATTTTGAGTTAAAGTATAGAATTGCTTGTATTGGTCTCTTTCTCCAATGGTTGAAACATTTGAACAACTAATCATTGAACTCCTCCCATGAACAGGTTGGGTACCGCGCCTCCATCTGTTGAAACCTTGTTAAGGCCTTTCCCTCCAAACATAATCTTGATGCAATGAGATTCTCTTCTCCCATTAAATCATTTATTGCAAAGTATCACGCCACCCAGTACACCCACCCATATCCATCTTCTACTTCGAAGATCAGCATCTTCAGTTTCCTCGCCCTTGTATCGCCACCCCAACTTTATCTTTCTCCGTTGTTTCCCTCCATGTGTCTAGGGTGAAACTCCCTCCTTCGGTAATAGCCATGCCCAACTCTTGCTTCTCTCCTTCCTTATTTGTGCTCCTTCGTGCCCATTGTATAACCCCTCAAATTTCCGGTCCACCGTCCTCCATCTGGAGTTTCTACTCCATCCTCTCTTGGAGTCCTAGGAAGAGCACTTGCTGGATGATGCTTCTCTCCTCGTGGTTCTCATTCGATCTCTTTCCCCTTTCGATTTGACCAGGATTCATTGATTAACCCTTAGTTAGGGTTTGTAATTTGAGTAGTCGATGAGGTCTTGCATTGCATCTTAATGAGCCTCTTTATTATCTCCTCAAGGCTCTCAAATCGGTTCTCTATTCAGTTTTCCATTGACCAAATTATGTCCTCTATGGTGGCATTCTTCCATCTCCTATCTGATTGGTCCTACTTCTTCCAATTCATCTGCCTTCTTTGCTGCCATTTCTTCGAGATCTCACTCTGATATCAATTTGATATGACTCATAACAAAACACAACATACAAATAACGTATAAATTACAATAGAGATGTGGGGGAACTCAGCTGATGGTTAGATTTAATACTAATAATGAAAACAAACAAGATACAATGTTGATATATTGTTTAAGAGTTAGATTGTCTCTCCACAAACCCTAGATGCCGCTAGGAACCCTAAGAGAAAAGAAAAACGACAACAAATCAAAACATAAATCATACCCTAACCAATTAGTCTTCGTGAAAACTCCGCAAGATCTTTTTTCAAAAATTTTCCCCCAAAACTTTCATTGATTTTTTCCTCTTGTACCTGATTAGAGGTTTTGTGGGTCCCACCCGAGTGTTGAAACGTGCTTATTCTCTCCTAGGAATTCCGCCTCTCTAGGATGGGCCGGCTAGTCTTGCTGGTCCTCCTTGCATTGGCTTGTCAGCTGAAACGAAGGATCTCCCATTTGCTTCCCCCGTTTGGAGCAGCAGGCGGAGGCGTATCAAGAAGATTGCAAGTAGGAGCTCTCCAATATGAGAACATTGGGTGATATATCATATTTTCGGGGAATCCACTGCACTCAAACAACCCAGAGGTTACAATTAAATCAATCAAAATATGCCGTCAAGATTTTTTACCAAGCGGGTATATGGCAGTTTCACATCCATCCAGTCTGCAACTTGTTACGAACACTTAGTCGGATTACTTCAATACTTAACCATAATGGATATATTATTTGTAGTCAATCGGTTATGTCAAGTTATGCATCAGCCTCCAATTGATCACATACAGCAGCTCAAGCATGGCCTTCGTTATGTCAAAGCCAATCTTGCATGAGCTTCCAATTTACTGAGACAAGTTGAATCCACAAGTTTATTTAGACTCCGATTGAGTTGACAACTCTACTGACCGAAAGTCTACAATGGGTTGTTGTCATTTTCTCAGCTCAATTCTAATTTCATGGATTGTTGAGAACAATTTACAGTTGCTCAATTATCATTCGAAGTTGAATATCGTGCTCTGGAAACTGTCGTAACTGATATATACTGTTTGGGTTCATAGATTAATGATTGATCTCAGTATTTTTTCAACAAAATATACCACCTTATGGTGTGATAATATTTGTGCTATTGCGTTAGTTGATAACCTTGTGTTTCATGCTCAAACCAAACACACTGAGGTTGATTTTCACTTTATTTGTGACTGCATCAACTGCAACAAACTATTGTGTCTCATATCACCACAAGGGATCAAATCATCGACATTTTCACAACGAGTCTACCTGAGTCTTAATTCCTTGCTGTTAGAAACAAATTGACTATCGCTATAGATCCTCAATTTGAGGGACCGTGACAAGATAGTGCAGTATGTCAGAAAATTATATGCTCTTCCCAACCGATTCAGGAATTGCAGTAGCAGATCACATGAATTATCTAAATCTATCTCCACAGTTCACCTGTCCCGCCTTTCGACCACCTATGATATTCTGTTATATGTATCTCATATATAGGAAAACCATAGCAAGCAAAAGCGTAATAAGAAGTAATCTTTCATATTTCTCTCTTTACGTCTGTTTGTGTTGTTTTGACCCCCAATTAGTCATTAAGGTAAGTGACACTCTTGTAAATTTCTACTTACTTTAAGCCTCCATTGTTGACTTTAGAAAGGTGTCACCTCATTATGGAAGACCCTAGAAGAGGACGTGTGGAAGGACGTATGGAGGTCATACGGTGAAAGGAGGACATGTGAAAGGACATGTGGAGACCAGTGCGATGGAGGACTACAAGGGTGGACATGTGGAAGTCATGCGATCGCTTGAAGGATTACACCTCATCTATTTATAGAATATTATAATGTAATCTAATCTACTGTAAATAGATGAGATGAGTGGAGGCTTTAGTGTGGGTTTTGTAAGAGTGAAAAAGAACTCAAGGAGTGTGGGCTAGCTTGTTAAGGGTGAGGAGAGCATCTTGGAGGCCATAGATGTGAAGGGAGGCCATGGAAGATGAGGGCTCATCTATGTAAAGCTAAGTACTCTTGTTTCTTGTCTTAGTGGATTATGTCGATTCCCTCCCGTGGACGTAGGTCAAAAAGACCGAACCACGTAAATCCTCTTGTTTGCTTGTGCTCTTGTGTTTGCATCTTCTTTGTTGTGATTTGCGGTTTGTTCTCTTACCAAGATTAAGGAAAGAAAGTGTTTTTCCCACAACAATTGGCGCCGTCTGTGGGAAAATTTCGACACATCTTGGTCGGAGGAATCGCACCCAAGAAATCGCAGCAAGAAGAGGTGTTTGGCGGGGACAATGGGTTCCACCAAATTCGACATTGAGAAATTCACGGGAAAGAACGACTTCGGCCTGTGGAGAGTAAAGATGAGAGCCCTACTGGTTCAGCAGGGTGTTGCAGAAGCCTTGCAAGGGTCGGCGACACTGCCAGCCGACATGATAGAGAAAGAGAAGATCGGCATGCTGGAGAAAGCTCGTAGTTTGATAATCTTGAGCTTGGGCGACAAGGTTACGAGGGAGGTGTCGAGGGAGACAACGGCTCAAGCTCTTTGGGCCAAGCTCGAGGTACTCTACCTAACCGAGTCCCTAGCTAATAGGCTCTTTACGAAGCGGCGCTATACTCTTTTAAAATGCACGAAGACAAATCAGTCTCGGAGCAGATAGACGAGTTCAACAAGATCATAGATGATCTTGAGAACATCGACGTCAAGATGGATGATGAGGACAAGGCGCTGTTGTTGCTAAACTCTATTCCTAAGAGCTACGAGCAGTTCAAGGATGCGATGCTCTATGGAAGGGCGCAAACGATTACTCCGGAAGAGGTTCGATCATTAATCGAGCAAAAAAACTTCGAAGAAGCACGACATGAAGGAGGAAACCGGTGGAGACGATCGATGGTTAGAGGAAGATCGAGCAATAAAGGATATAAAAGTGACCGAGAGCGGATCGAGGTTCGAAGAAACGTTAGAGGTCGGTCTTCTAAGAGATCCTACAAGTGCTACCATTGCCACAAGGAAGGTCATTTTAAGAAGGATCGTCCGGATAGAAAGAAAGGCTTTCGGAGAAGCCTAAAGATTCCGGAGAAGCAAGCATAGTCTCGGACGGCTATGATTCGAGTCGAAGCTCCGGTGATCACGAGAATCCGAATCTAGCAAGGAGTGGATCCTTGACTCGGGGTGCTCCTTCCACATGTGTCCTCACAAGGCCGGTTCGAGACACTACAGCCGGCAAATGGTGGATCCGTTCTACTTGGAGACAATAAAGCACGTAAGGTGATCGGCGACGGGACGATCGGAATAAAGATGTTCGATGGAGGCGAACGGATCTCGCGAGTATGTCGGTACGTCCCCGAACTTAAAAGAAATTTGATTTCTTTAGGGACGCTAGAGTCGAATGGATACTCATTCAAGGCAGAGAATAGCTGTATCAGAGTAGCTAAGGGCTCTCTCATAGTCATGAAAGGAGTCAGAAAGAATGGGCTATACTCCCTAGTTGGAAAAACTGTGATCGGGAACTTCTCAAATGCGGTTCGATCGAGCTCGACGGATCCGGACTATGGCACATGAGGCTAGGGCATGTAAGTGAAAGGGGCTTACGGGAATTGTCCAAGCGGAGCTCGTTATGCGGAGATCGGGTCAACGAGCCGGAATTACGTGAACAATGCGTCCTGGGAAGGCCATCGGGGTGAAGTTCTCCACTGGAATACATACATCGAAGAAACCTCTTGATTATGTACACGGTGATCTATGGGGCCCGACTAGAACTCGGACTCATGGAGGAGGAAGGTACTTCATGTCCATCATCGATGACTACACCAGGAAGGTATGGGTCTTTATCCTAAAAACAAAAGATGAAGCTTTTCAACGATTCGAGGACTGGTTAACTCTCACCGAAAATAAGATGGGAGCAAAGCTGAAGCACTTGAGAACCGACAATGGCTTGGAGTACTTGTTCGAAGCGGTTGAGGAGCATGCGGGAGGAATGGCATCATAAGACACAAGACGGTTCGGAACACTCCTCGACGAACGGCTAGGCGAGAGGATGAACGGGACTCTCCTAGAGAGAGTAAGGTGCATGCTACTAAATGCAAGTCTACCCGAAAGTTTACGGGAGAAGGCTGTGTCAGCCGCACTACTACCTCATCAACAGATGCCCATCGACAGCTATCAACATGAAGACTCCTTTAGAGATGTGGTACGGAAAGCCAGGTAACTATGATAATCTTAAAGTCTTTGGATGTATTGCATACGCTCACGTTAGACAGGATAAGCTGGAAGCGAGGGCTTTGAAGTGCATCTTCATCGGATACCCACTCGAAACCAAGGGTTATAAAATATGGTGTCTATATCAACAAAAATGTATAATCGGTAGAGATGTGACATTCGATGAGTCTAAAATGGGGAATGCCGCAAAGCTATGTTACCGGGGACGGTGTCACTAAGGAGGATTCGTCAATTGAGGTGGAGGCCGCAACAAACTTTCGAGCGATCGAAGGACAAGCGTGAATGATCGAGATGAAGTGGCAGAAGACCAGCATGTGACTGAACCAGAAAGAAGATCTGACGACTATAGCTTGGTAAGGGACAGACAAAGGAGAACTATCAGACCGCCAGAGAGATACGGCCATGCAGATATGATCTCCTATGCTCTGAGTATTGCTGAAGTGATAGAAGAAGCAGAACCAAGCGACTACGAGGAAGCCCCGAAGAGCAAGGAAAGACACGAGTGGGAAGAGGCAATGGATGAGGAAATGACTTCTCCGATGAAGAACAAAGCACGAGAACTTGTGGATCGACCAACGAACAAACGCGTAGTCGGTTGCAAGTGGACCTTTAAGAAGAAGGAAGGCATGCCGAATGCGAGAGGATCGAGTACAAAGCCGGACTCGTTGCAAAGGGATTCACACGGGTTGAAGGAATTGACTTCAACGAAATCTTCTCACCCGTGGTGAAGCACTCGCTCAATTAGGATAGTCTTAGCACTAGCGGTTCGATTCAACTTGGAATTAGAACGAGCTAGATGTTAAGACTGCGTTCTCGCATGGAGAGCTTGAAGAAACCATCTACATGGACCGGCCCGGATGGGTACAACACACCCGAGACAAAGGACAAAGTTTGCTTGCTTGAAGAAGGCATTGTATGGGTCGAAACAAAGCCCAAGACAATGGTACAAACGATTTGATGATTTCATGCTAAAGATCGGTTTTGTCGAAGCGGCTACGACAGTTGTGTGTACATGAAGTGGCAAGACGGTGAAATCGGTACGTACTTGCTCCTTTATGTGGATGATATGTTAGTAGCCGGCGAGGAGCGAGGAGGAAGTCCGAGAAGATCGAAGGTATGCTCGATTCCGAATTTGACATGAAGGACCCAGGACCAGCCTACAAAGATCCTAGGTATGGAGATTACCAAAGACAAGAAAAAGGGTAGCTTATTCTTGTCTCAAAAGTCATATATTCGGAAGGTTCTAACAAGGTTCAACATGCACGAGGCTAAGCGAGTTGCAACATCTATCGACGACACTTTGGACTATCGAACTCTCAAGCACCAAAGACCGAAGAGGAGAAAAGGTACATGGAGGGTGTCCCCTACGCCGGTGGGGTTGGTAGCATCATGTATGGTATGGTTTAGTGCGAGCCCAGTTAGCCTACGCCGTCGGTATTGTAAGCGGGTTCATAGCGAGCCGGGACGGAGCTCACTCTGGAAGCACTAAAATGGATCCCGAGATACTTAAGAGGCACCACCGATTTGGGGCTACTCTTCAAAAGGCGAGGAAGACAAAGAAGAAAAAGTAGTCGGTTACGTAGATTCGATTACGCGAGAAGCATTGACACGGGAAGTCATCGGCCGGATTCATCTTCACTGTCTTCGATCGTTACGGTCGGTTGGAAGTCTAACCTCCAATCGAGTTGTGGCCCTCTCAACAACGAGGCTGAATACATCGCGCGATTGAAGCAATCAAGGAAGCTATGTGGCTAAAGGGCATGGTCGAAGAGCTTGGGATACATCAAAAGGTGATAACTCGTGTTTTGCGACAACCAAAGCACCATCCACCTAACCAGGAATCGGGTATTTCATGAAAGATCCAAGCACATAGATGTGAAGCTTCATTTCGTAAGGGACGTCGTCGCTAAAGGCTCGATAGTGGTAGAGAAGATACCAATCGAAGAGAACCTCGCTGATATGCTCACCAAGTGCGTTGCCCATAGCTAAGTTCGGACACTTCGTCCGAACTTAGTGAATTTTCCACTGGCTGAGGGCCCCTCGGGGGCCACGTGGAGGGAATCACTACTCCAGCATAATTGAGGGTCAAGGTGAAGATTTGTTGTTTTGAGCCCCAATTAGTCATTAAGGTAAGTGACACTCTTGTAAATTTCTACTTACTTTAAGCCTCCATTGTTGACTTTAGAAAGGCGCCATCTTATTATGGAAGACCCTAGAAGAGGACATGTGGAGGTCATGCGGTGAAAGGAGGACATGTGAAAGGACATGTGGAGACCATGCGATGGAGGACTCTAAAGGGTGGACATGTGGAAGCCATGCTATCCTTGAAGGTTACACCTCATCTATTTATAGAATATTATAATGTAATCTAATCTACTATAAATAGATGAGATGAGGGGAGGCTTTAGTGTGGGTTTTGTAAGAGTGAAAAAGAACTCAAGGAGTGTGGGCTAGCTTGTTAAGGGTGAGGAGAGCATCTTGGAGGCCATAGATGTGAAGGGAGGCCATGAAAGATGAGGGCTCATCTATGTAAAGCTAAGTACTCTTGTTTCTTGTCTTAGTGGATTATTTCGATTCCCTCCTGTGGACGTAGGTCAAAAGACCGAACCACGTAAATCCTCTTGTTTGCTTGTGCTCTTGTGTTTGCATCTTCTTTGTTGTGATTTGCGGTTTGTTCTCTTACCAAGATTAAGGAAAGAAAGTGTTTTTCCCACAACAGTTTGAATTTTCTTCAGGTATGAAGGCAATCTAAAATCTGGAGCTCAACGTCTTTGACATTGTTTGTAGGAATTCTGTGCTAAGAGAAGGTGAACTTTTGTCTTAAGAATTGCAGAAATCTCGTTGTACATTCAATGAAAATATTTGTAGATGGTTAATACTTTTGCCTTTTACAAGGGAGGCACTTGGAAGCTAGTTTTAGATTATGAAAACTTCTAATATAGCATATTTTCCCAAGCAATTTGATTGCAAAATAGAGCTTGATTTTCTTGGGGTTAGTACCATATTCGTTGAGACAGAAAGCAAAATACTCTAACCTAAGCCCAGCATGGCTCATCCTAGTGGTCCTAACCATCCATGTCCCGAATAAAAAAGCATATCCTATGCCCAACCAAGCTATAAAACTGCTTATTTTAAGAAGTATCTAAGCCCAAGGGGAAATAGTTCACTAACAATTTATGGTTTCAACTTGATGATTGTTATTATACATCAAAATCAAAAAGGTGTCATCTCTAAACTGAAAAAGATCTGACGGTCCATAAGAGAAGAACGTGAAAGGAAAAACTCGTATAAATAGTTCGTGAGGCCCACCAAGCTGAACCAGTCAAGTCGGACGAGTCAACTCTACTAGGTTGGACCAATCAAACTGGACAAGCAAAGTCCACTAGGCCAAGTCAAGCCGGATGAGCTAAGTCGACTAGGTCTTGACCAAAAGTTATAGAAAAATGCTCAAGTAATCCAAATAAAAACCATTAGCTTAAAAACGAGCTGGAAGGGCTTCTCACTTGCTAATTGTAGGGAAGCTAACTTGATGTAGCAATCTATCTTGTAAGAGAGCCGATCCAGTGGAGAAGCTGGCTTCGTAGCACACCTTCGATCCTTCAGTGAGGGCGCCAAGGACTGAGATAGCCAACCATGTTTGGTCAGCTAACCGAACCATATCAACTGAGCTGGGCCTACCAATCGAGCTAACTAAACTTAGTCAGCTAAGCTAAGAGGCAACCGAACGATAGAACATCAAATGTAAAATACCAGAAATACTCCCATATAGATCTTTTCTAAATGGGGGCAAACATATAATATACGAGATCCTCTATAAATAAGAGGAATCATCTAATAGAAAGGACACTATTTGGTCAATATTCATCTCTCTCTCTCTCTCTCTCTCTCTCTCTCTCTCTCTCTCTGTTCTCTCCTTATATATGCTCTATTTCTAAGATGTGATTAACAACAATTTCAAACCCAATAACCCGATAATTGTTATTGTACTTAAAAATAAAATGTATGACATGATATGCTATGGACACAATTTTTTATATTTAATAAATTATCAAATAAATATATCTTTTTAATATTTTCTACTAAAGACATCACAAAACAAAATATGCAAAAATCAAGAAAATTTTATAATGATAAATATGAATTATAGGATTTATTAAATCGTATTTGTTAAATCATGTGTGCAGCCACGTAACACATGAAAGTGAAAATTCTATAGTAATTAAAGGAATCCTTCCATTTTAAACAAACTTTAATCACACTTAGTTTGATAATCAGAGAGGTGGGAACCTGTAAATGTTGTGCTTGATCGTGTTGACGACGAGATTGCTTTGCTTCTTGCTGCTCGACGACCTCTTCGCTGGATTCAACCTGCCTAGTTTTGAGCTGCTTCAACATAGGGTGGCTTGATCAACTCACAGTGCAGCTTCGGCACAGGGCTTCATTGGAGACCGAGGATTGCTCGAGAATGTTGGAGAGGTACCAAGGACTACTTTAGAATAATGTGGCTTTAATTTTGAGTTGTGACTTGAACTTTTGCTTCGACTTAGGGCTAAGACAAGCACCCATTTAAGTTTCCATGTCTCGCTCAATGACGTGTTGAGTCGTATCCTCCACAGTGTCAAACAACAGCATGTCTCCCATACGTTTTTAGGTGTGTCAGATACGTATCTATCCATTTCTACCCGTGTCAAGCACGTGTTCGTGTCCGACATGTGTCAGACATAGGTACGACACTTGTTTTGATGTGTTAGTGCTACCCAAGCAAGACCTTATTAGTAAGTGTCGGCTCCAGATGCTGCTAGATCGACAACTTGACTCCTTCAATTTTGCTCACCTCGAGCAAAAACCTCACCATAAGCTGTCACTTTTGACTTTAGAGGATTGTCGTCCGGCGGGACCATTCGAATAAATCACCCGTGCTGAAAGGAAGCCAAGCAGAATAGGCGCTTCTAGTCCATCACCGTATTATCCAAACCCAATAGTTGGAATCGGCCAACCGATGAAAACTAGATGAAAATATCTGATCCGACCTAGAACGAGAAGTAATTAAAAAGGTCAATGGACCACGAGATGTCTTGCTAGTGACAGAACATCACGAATGTCATGATGACCACAATAGAGTTGAGCATCACCTGTGTCGGAATAACCTATTAGTTGGAAAAGATTGAACACAAGTAGGTACTTTACGACAGGTGAAGACCAAATCAAAGCTGGTGCTTGCAGAAAAGAAGATCTTTTCCATAAAGTAAATTTGCCCAATGGCCTCACTTGCCACGCAGTTTGATAGAGTAATAAAAGACATGACACTTTTGGAGTGAGTCAACTTCTTCCGAGCCGGCTGAGATTGCTCATCTGAAGCTACCGACCCAAAATCTTTTGAAGAATATTTAGACACTATCAAATTAATGTTGGAAGCGACACACATCAAGACAAGAAAGCAGGAGACAGAAAAAAAGCAGAGGAAACATGTTTAGCTTCTCAAAACCCTTTTTTATATATAAGGAGGAATGAGGAAGTTCAAACATTGTGCAAGGGTAAACTGGGAAATTGATGGTTGTTTCCATAAAAAGGACATTGACAAAATTAAAATGACAGATGAAGCAAGGCAAATAAATAAATAAATAAATAAAGTAAAACAATATTCCAACAACAATACATTTTATAACTAAGCACTCAGAGATCAGTTCAAAGAAACAGAAGGGTATCCAACGCCACTTCAATCGAGACATGCCCCAACTAATTCTTGTGGCCTAAACTGATTTAATCGATCCAATTCAGCCTTTGATTGGACGACTTAGGCCATCTCCTAAAAATCCGAGAGCTTCTGATGAAGGGTTGTCACCGTCTCCTCCACCTGCACCATACGGATCGACAGTTCGCGTATCTCCTCAACTCGAATGATCCCTACCGACCGAGCGAAAGAAATCTTGATCTCATCTAGACAATAGGCCAGTGACTCATGGGATGTCCGAGCCCTCTCGACAACTTCCTTGCGCGCCTTAGGAAGAAGTGAAGAATTCAGGGCGATCAACCCCACCATTTTCGCATGAGAGGCGGCCGACCTCGCCTAACACCTGGTCTATGTTCACTGGTGGTTCGTTCGAACCAGCCTCTAGATGTAACGAAGCCAGAGCATCTATATCAAAAAAAAAAATTATCGTAAGTTCAAATCAGAATCTAAAAGATTAGATCCCACAAATACAAAACAAAAGCCCCTCATACCCAAGGATCAAATCACATCAGATACAATAGACTCATTAAGTAGCACTAATGGAAGTGGGAGCACACCAGAGACACTTGAGTAGCCTGACTGATAGGAGGGTCCTACACCACAACGGGTGACGGGGTATTCAGATTAGGAACCGAGCTTGTCAACGAAACATATTTCAATGCTATGCCCGAGATCGAATCAGACGATCCCACCTGATCTGACAATAGAAGTGAAACTCTCTTCCTATTTACTACAACTTTCATTTCCTCTTGCCCTTCGAGTGGTTTGAGTCTTCTATGTTGGCAAAAATAGTGCAAATCAAGCTTTTCGCGGAGATTTTAACTTGGGATTTCATTAATTTATCCATCATAACGCTCGAGACACAAGTGTCGACAGACTCCAATAAGGAAAAACACCGAGTAAAGTAGGAATGGGAAGGAGTCCCATCACCTCATTTATAGGAATCAAAGGCTTTGAAATCAAGGGGGTTCAACAAGCAGCGATTTCTTATTTCACATTGAATGAGTTCTAATTTTTTCATTAAATTCTTCTATTCTTATGCTGCCGTCCTTTTCAAGAAATAAGAGAGTCGGGGAACTAAAATAAATACATCAGAAATATGTTAGCACTGATCTCACAAAGATCTAATGGCCCAAAAGAGAAGAATGTGATAGATCTCCTGTAAATAGTTTTGAGGCCCACTAAGCCAAACCAGTCAAGCCAGACGAGTTAAGCCCGTCATGCCGGACCAACCAAACCGAATGAGCCAAGCCAATAGGCCGGACTGGTTAAGCCGGACAAGCCAAGTCAACTTGATCAAAGCCAACCAAGCCCAAACGGTTTTCAAAAAAAATGATTAATCAATCCAGAAAAAAAGCCATTCCCACCAAAATGAGCCAGAAGGGTTTCTCACTCGCCAACCAAAGGGAAGCCGACTCGATGCAGAAACTTATCTCGTAAGATGCCGATCCAATGGAAAAGCCGACTCCGTAAATCACATTCTACTCTCTAGTGAAGGTCCATAAACTCCTTGCCAAGTACTGAAGATAGGCAACCAAGTATTGAAGGTTGAGTCAGCCGGTTGAACCATACCAACTAAGTTCGGACGATCGAGCGAACTCAGTTGAGCCAAGTTAACTAAGCTTAGCCGTCGAGCCAGGAGGTGACTGGATGATAGAACGTCACTCGCAAAATACCAGAAATATCCCAATATAGATCCTCTCGAAATGGGGGCAACAATGTAATATCACTATTGTACTAGTTCCTCTATAAATAGAGGAATCATTTAATGAAGATGATGTTGGGTAATGTGGAGACCCGATCCATATTGATTTAATTAGCTTCCTAATTAAGAATCCCACCTACCGCTCACCTATCCTTCCACATCCCACCTACCGCTCGCCTACCTCTCACATACCACTCTCTTGATTTCTATAAATAGCCTCTTTCGACTTAGAGAAAGAGTGTTAAGCAAGAACCAAGCAAGGGCCAAGCCAAGTCCTCTAAGAGAGAAAGAGAGGAAGAGAGGAAGAGAGAAAAGGGTAGAAGAAAGAGATTTTCTTGTAAACGTCGAGGCGCTCGACGGTGTAATTCCTCGGAAAAATAAAATCTTCTGCAGCTTCGTGGATGTAGGCAAATTTGCCGAACCACGTAAATCTGTGTGTCACTCTGGTGTTTGTTTTTCTACGTGCAATTTTTTCGGTTCAATTTTTCACTTTATTGTCATCGTTTTTCACAACAACTGGTATCGGAGCTTTGGGTTTGGATCTAAGAAAGAACGATGGGCGAAGACGAAGTGATGACATTGGGGATCGAGAAATTCAATGACACAAATTTTGCTTACTGGAGGATGCAGATAGAGGACTACATTTATGGAAAGAAACTTCATCTTCCGTTACTGGGAAAACGACCGAAAAAGATGGACGAGGTGGAATGGAATCTGTTAGATCGACAAGTTTTGGAGGTTATACGATTAACCCTGTCGAGATCGGTTGCCCACAACGTCATAAAAAAAAGACTACTACAGATCTCATGGCGGCTTTATCAGGTATGTATGAAAAGCTATTAAAGAATAACAAAGTGCACTTAATGAAAAAGTTATTCAACTTGAAGATAGCAGAATGTGTGTCTGTTGCTTAACACCTGAATGATTTCAACACAATCACAAATTAATTGTCGTCTATTGAAATTGATTTTAATGATGAGATACGTGCGTTGATATTGTTGGCTTCATTGCCAAATAGCTGGGAAGCCATGATGATGACAATTAGCAGTTCTGCAGGTAATCTAAACTGAAATATGATGATATTCGTGATTTGATTTTGGCTGAAGAGGTGAATAGGAAAGATTCTGGCGAGACCTCGAGTTCGAGTTCGACACTGATTGTTGATTCAAGAGGGAGATCACAAGACAGAAGCTCAAACAGAGGAAGATCAAAATCGAAGTCTTTTCAGCAGGCAACTTGCTGGAATTGTGGCAAAGTTGGCCACACAAAAAAACTGCAGGAGTCCTAAGACGAAGGAGAATGATGGCGCTAACGTTGTAACTGAAGAAATACATGATGCATTATTGCTGGCAGTTCACAGTTCTGTTGATGACTGGATACTGGATTCAGGGACTTCCTTTCATACATCTTCCCATCGGGAGTTGATGCGAAATTATGTTGCATGTGACTTTGGGAAGGTACGTCTGGCTGATGGAAAAGCTATGAATGTGGTGGGGATGGGAGACGTTGATATTGTACTCTCTAACAAGAGCAAATGGACTTTGCAAAAGGTCAGACACATTCCTGAGTTGAAGAAAAACCTCATCTCTGTTGGGCAGCTCAATGAGGCTGATCATTCGGTAGTGTTCTTAGATAGCACCTGAAATGCTACCAAAAGAGCATTAAGTACGGCTCGGGGTAAGAAACCGACACACTATATACGATTACCTGGTTTGCTCAACACCGTTGCTACTACGATTGCAGAGAGCACGAGAGTTCCGCGGAATTGCGGACTTGGACACATGCGTCGGAGGTGCATTATGGAGAAGCGAGAAGAAGGTCGATTTTCGAAAAGTGGCGGAGCGCCAAAAGCGAGAAACCGGACCTAGTACAAAAAAATGGTGGAGAACCACAGAGCTATGAAGAAATCTTACAAGATGAAAAATTCGAGTAAGTGAGAGCTGACCATGAAGGAGGAGATGGATTCTCTGCTGGGAAATCATACTTGGGAGCAAACAGAATTTCCACCAAGGAAGAAGACATTGCCCAACAAGTGAGTGTACCGGGTGAAGAATGCACTTGGTGGCAGTAAGAGGTACAAGGCTGTACTTGTTGAAAAGAGCTTTCATTAGGAGCAGAATAATGCTCATGCAGTGGGAGTTGTAAGCAGATGCAAGAGTAACCCAGGAAAGAGCTTGGTGATACAAAGCTACGTCGACGGTGATATGTCAACTGAGGGTGTTACTCGTGAGAAGCTGAAGTTGTGCTCGACTTCAGCTGGTCTTCTGGCATGAAGACAGAGGCTTTGAGTTGCAGAGGTGGAGGATATCATGTTTGAGGAAAATGTCGGTACAGTTAGTAGATGATGCAGCCAGTAGGTGATGCAGTCAGTGTCCCGGTCTCCATGTGGGAGAATTGTTGGGTAATGTGGAGACTCGGTCCACATTGATTTAATTAGTTTCCTAATTAAGAATCTCATACACCGCTCACCTACCCTTCCACCTACCACTCATCTACCACATCCCGCCTACCGCTCACCTACCACTCTCTTAATTTCTATAAATAGCATCTTTTGGCTTAGAGAAAGAGTGCTAAGCAAGAACCAAGCCAGGGCCAAGCCAAGTCCTCTAAGAGAGGAAGAGAGGAAGAGAGGAAGGGATAGAAGAAAATAGAGATTTTCATGTAAACGTCGAGGCGCTCGATGGTGTAATTCCTCAGAAAAATAAAATCCTCTGCAGCTCCGTGGACGTAGACAAATTTGCCGAACCACGTAAATTTGTGTCGCTCTGGTGTTTGTTTTTCTGCGTGCAATTTTTTCACGTTCCATTTTTCACTTTATTGTCGTCGTTTTTCACAACAGATGACACACTATTTGGTCACTATTCATCTCTCACTGTCCCTGTTCTCTCTTACCTAAGCGCTATTTCTTGAGTGTTATTGATGGAGAATTTTGGATTCAACACTTATTGTGTACCTGAATCTATTTAATATTCCAGGCTAAAAGAAAACTTAAATTCGTGCGTCTTATTTCAAACTACCTATAGTTTGGGTTGATTCTGACTTGCCTTCAGCCACTATCTGGTCCTGTGCATAATGCAAGCAGAAAAATCAATGATTTGGCTGCAAAAATCACTGTCATTGTTAGCATTTGCTTTATCACAGCGCTTTTGTGGTGTACATTAGGTTTGTTAGCCTTCCGTGATTTATATCAAGTACTACATGATATTTAAACATTTTTTCTACAGACTTGATGAACCGCTTTTGTTTTCTAATCTTTTCACTTCTATTGTTTATCTAATTATTGAATCTCTTACCCATTATTATACATATCCAAAGCGTGTGTGTGTGTGTGTGTGTGTGTGTGTGTGTGTGTGTGTGTGTATTGCATTTTTTTTCTTCAATAGATACTGCTCCAAAGTTGCCTTTTCTTAATATAATCATTTCTTGGTAAAAATTTACATTATATTTTATTGCGCAATGATACTTTACTATTCAATGCCTATTGATAAATAGGCTGATTTCCAGTCTGTCATAGGCATATGGCTTATCATTACAAAAAGCATCCAAAACTAATCAAATGATAAGGATGTAAGCTCAGCATCAACTGCTAACTCACGCTTTACTTTAAACAGTTGGAAGATTTACATCTGCACCACTTAATTCCTATGTATTTACCTATTTAACACCTAAATTTGAATTTTCACCCGCCTTAACTATTAATGAAAAGATGCATTACTTTTATAAGTTAAAAACAATGTTATTTCTATGTGATATAAAAGATTTGGGTGATATAATGTAAAAAGTAGAGTTTAAGTGTCAAAATATGTAAAAACATAGGAATTTGTTTGTATGTATGTACTTAAAACTTTTCACCATATTCATTGAATTTTTACTTAAAATGCGAGGCTTAGTTTACATTCTTTGATTTTCTAATGCGAAAAAGCTGTTCTTTTTTTGTTGGTCCTCAGCTGAAGTCTACATCTTCCTGTTGAAGTACTTTTTCCATTCATTTGAGTTGATCTGCGACTTATATTCTGTCCTCCTTTTGTTTCTGGAGGACTACATAATGGTAACACATGAAAAAAAGAGGGAAATTTTCGTACATACCACATGATTCTTATGTATTTATTTATCAAACACCCAGAGTTTGGTATTTACACTTTTAATACCTTGGTATCATAAACCTATTCATGAAAATGTTTATCTAACTTTTAAAAAGTTACTGTTGGTGATATTTTTGGGTGATGTTAAGTTTTGAGTGGTATGCATGTAGATATGAATGTTTAGGTGTTTGATAGGTATGTACATGAGAATTGTGTAGTATTTATGTAAATTCCCCTAAAAAGAGAAGTCCCATTCATAGACTGGAACAAAGTTAGGTGAGCTATCTGATCACCCCCTATTCTGGGGTCAGAACTTATAAGCCACTACACAAATTCCTCTGTGGATAATACAACAACAACAACAACAACAAAGCCTTAATCCCACTAAGTGGGGTCGGCTACATGAATCCTTTTTCTCCATTGTGTCCGATTTAGTGTCAAATTTTCGTTCAATTCTAATAAATTAAGATCATTTTTTATGCAATAAGCCCAAGTTTTCCTAGGTCTGCCTCTGCCTTTCTTAACATAAGTTGTATTTAAAACATCTACTCTCCTAATCGGATCATCAGGTGGTCGACGTTTAATGTGACCAAACCATCTAAGGCGACTCTCTCTAATTTTATCCGTCACTGGTGCAACTCCAACCCTTTTACGGATATATTCATTTCGCATTTTGTCTCTAAGAGTAAAGCCACTCATCCACCTAATCATTCTCATCTCGGCAACACTTAACTTAACATTATGCTTCTCTTTTAAAGGCCAACATTCAGCACCATAGAGCATTGAAGGTCTCACCACCATCTTGTAAAATTTTCCTTTCAGTCTAAGTGGTACTTTCTTATCACACAATAGGCCAGACGCATTCCTCCACTTCAACCAACCAACCTGAATTCTACTATTCACATCCCCATCTATATCACCATCGCTTTGAACAATGAACACTGCCGTTGCCGGTCCCAAGCCCGGATGTGAAAAGTGGAGGGTTGCGTTAGGTAGTCGACAGCCAGCGTAAAACTTGTCGAAAAAAAAATCAAAATCCTCTGTGGATAATGATAACTATAAAATGGTTTATATATATTATATATTTTCTTGATAAACTATCCAGTTAGTCATCTTCTTGTTCTGGTTGCAGACTTGCTGTAACACTAATGCGAGTATAATTTTTTGTGGCCATTGCTGTCTAAAAAGGAAAATGGTGGATGTGGCTTAGCTGCAATGGCTGTATTTTTATAATAAAATTCCTGTGTTAAGGTTATTTTTTGTTTGTCCTTAAATGATTTATTGAACTGTATCACATTTGTCCTGTGGTGGTGTGGGCTCCTTGTGGGATTTTATTATAATTGGTAAGATAGAGCTAGAGCTGGCCAATTTCCACATGTCTTGTCGCCATTTTTTGTCTGCACATATTACGTGGCCAACCTTCTAAAGAAGAAATCAGGCAGTTTCTGAAATTATATAATTAGCATGATTTGTTGTGTCCTATAGTTTTTATGTGTGCTAACCCAGCTGTATCTGCTTTAAATTCAATCGAGTTTCAAAGCCATTATTCTGGGTGCAATACACAGACGATCAATTAAAATACAGAACTTATTTCACTTATCTCAAACCAAACTTAAAATGATATTGAGATCCACCTGATTAAATTTTGGTCTTAAATCCTTTGGATTTACTTCGACGAGGGTAATATATATGTAATGAATAAAAAAATTATACAAAAAATATTACAATCGTCTCAAAGCAAATATAACAGCCTATGTTAATTTCATCTCAAAGAAAATTCAATGGTTTTTAGACCCACCTTGAATAAGTTTGCTTTGTGATGATGTATTCATGATAGTTTAGAACTTGTATTGCACTGCACTCCTTTCAATGACCAATCAATGGCGCTTTAAGATCCACCTTTACCAATATTTGGTTAAGGCGGCTCTTAAAATCGTTACATTTGCTTTGAGATGGGTGTGATTTATTTATGCAATTAATCAAAGTTTATATTGTACTCATTTCAATCCAAATGTAATGCCTTTGAAATCTATTGATCAAAATTTGGTCATGATAAAAGCCATTTTGAGATGGTGTAATAGTATAGATAATAAATCAAAATTATATTGCACGCATCTCAATGTAAGTTCAATAGCTCTTGGATGCATCTTGGCTTGATTTTTTTTTTTAAATTTTTTAATTTTTAATTTTTTATTTTTATGCTTTAGTCTCAATTAGCATCTATAGAGTGCAACACCGAGACCCATTATTGATCAGATGTGATGGAAAGTTGTGAGCCAGACTCTATTTGAGAATCTCTCTTTTGATGCCCAACTTGTCCACATTGGCAGAAGTTTCATATGTTACAACACATATGGTTGGTTGATTCCAAAAAAAACCTCACAATTATTTTATTATCGTTTTAAGAAACTTCCTTTAAAAGTTAACATCCACGAAAGGACATTGCCATCCGCGATCTAAATCGACAGAAAATTACAGTTCTATTGAAAGATCTTCAGGAGGTGCAGCTTTATCTAACAAAAACAAATTCACATGTCAGCGTTCATTATAATGGTACAAAACTTCACTGCTTTCTCAAACGATGCCTTTAAATTTTGACTTCCGAACTTCCTAACTAATCTTATGAAGCAATAATATTGTATCTATCTTTACCTCTGATAAGGGGACCGCATGACTTCTTTGTCAACATGTATTTTGGCACGACATCATACAATTATGGTAATTTCATTTGTCTTTTTTATGCATGCAAGATATGCTTTATTTGTGCTCTTTCAAAATTTCATTAACATTTCATGCACAAACGATCATTTATCTTCAAGAGGTATTACACGACATATAATATAGCAGGCCTAATCCTTGACTTTTCATCCTGACCATTTTTAAAAATTAGAAACAACAAAGAAGCTAACTTAGCATCACATTTCAAGTGGGAGCATCTTAATGTAACCTCATTTATCATTGACTGAATGCTTGAGGATGTTCTCCTTATATAGAGTGTTCTGCTGAAACATTTCTGAACTTTCTCATGGAATTCCTCCTTTGTTACTTCGGCTGCATTTTTTTAAAAAGCAAATACTTATTCAGGATATTATTTAAAAAATTTCCAAGTCATAGGAAGGATCTAGAGATATATACCTGAGAGCTTCTGTGAGAAGCCTCATTAGATTGACTTGAGCCTTCAATGAGATGACATAGTCTATGGTCTCTTCCAGCAGTGAGAGATCATCCAAAGACTCGCCTCCTGGCACAACCTCTTTGAGAATTCTTGTTCTTTGTTTCACCAGAGATTCTGCTATTACTCTTGCAGTTGCACCATTTGATGCATGCGCTCCTCTTCTTAACGTTGAATTAGTCCTAAATCTCTTCATCATCTTCTTCTTCTCCTTAAATTTCACTGGGAAGCATGGCTTGGTTATGATCTCATACCTTCTCCTTCCCAGCAGACTCATCAGAAGAACTTTGTTCTGCTTGTTCTTGGCATGGCGAGTGATCAGTGCACGGCTCCAATTCATCCCCTTGCCTGCAACTGCCATGGCTATGTTCGCTGAGAGCTTGATGACTTTCTTCCTCTCCTGGTAGTTCATCTTCTTGGACGAAAATCCTAGTTTCAGACCCATCAACATAGTCTTAAGAAAGACTTGATGGAATGATAGGTGCATTGCATGAGAAGAATGATTTGCAGACACTTTGCTTCGTTCATGCAAAGATAGAGTTGCTAATGAGAGTTGGATGGAGTTTCCAATCTGCTAAAGAGAAGTATATGAAAACTTCAGACTTCTAAGATTTGGAGAGGGGGAAGAATCTTAAGGACTTGTTGAAGCTGAATGAACTTAAAAGTAGAGCTTAGTATCTATATATTTTGGTGTAGGGAAGGAGTGGGACTGTAGAGAGTAGAGACACTCCACATGCAAGCACATGGTGTTATAGGCCCACCTTTTCTGGCTAATACGAAGTTTAACGTTGAAACTGTGCGTGTAGTTTCCCTAATGTTTAGGCCATAAGATTGAATGGAACTTTATATTAATACTTGAGAGAAACAGAATGGGATAATGCAAGGTTAAAGGTACAGTAAAGTATGTATTGGACAGTGTGCCTTAACCCATCCTTCACTGACTCGGTGACTTGAACTCACATGGTGGTCACATGGAATACTTAACCTGCACATCTTTCAGAATTGTTGGAGGTTTCAACTATTTTATCTCTTCTATCTTTTGCTTTATTAATTCATTATTCCTCTGTGATCTTCAATAATTGAGTCTCCAGTCCAGTTTTCCATGGTATGGAGGAGATGAAATTTTATTCATTTGACTGCATTTAATTAAGACTATAAGTCAACTCAAAGTAAATTAGTGGGAATATTTTGCAGTAAGTTTAATATAAAGTTATGGAGAAGTACCTGTACCAGTTATAAGCATGCAATATTATTCTGACAGGTGTAAACCTTGTTAAACTATATTGGGACTTATAATTGTCTTATGTTACTAATCCTTACACTTGATATCTCTCTTTCCTTTGTAGCTGTTTGCTGCACCCTAGTTTGTGTCTATCCTAAAAAAGATAATAGTAATAAATAAAGCTTGTGCCTATCCTGATAAATATGTTACATGTTAGATGCTCAGAGGTGGCTCAGAGAGGGATTTTGATTGGTGTAAGCTCAGGTTTTGCTGCCTGCCCCAGAAGGCATTGGTGTAAGCTCAGGTTTTGCTGCCTGCCCCAGAAGGCGTTCGTGAGCTAGTTGAGGCTTTCTTAACGAATATCTTCTATATCTATATATATATATATATATATATATATATATATATATATATATATATATATATATATATATATATATTGTTGAATTCTGATTTGTTCACAAGGAATAGAGTGCAATTTAGGAGAGAGAGGGGAGGGAACATCAATAAATAGTAAAATGTTGTATCAATCATGTTAGTTCTTTCAATTTTTGTTTATTCATAAAATCTCTCTTTTTATAGGAGATACATTATAATGTAGTGATGTTACATTTTTACTCATACTTTAAAGATGATTGTAAAGGTTATTCTGCCTTGGTCGGCCGAGTTTGATTAACTTCGAGTCGGTAGATTGAATCGGTTGATTGATCTAATTTGGCTGTCGACTCTTGATAATGGATGGTATGGACATCTGATATGTTTAGAGATGTCGAAGAATTAGGTCTTCTTTTATATCGGCTTGTTAGTGGTGGTTGGCTCAGATGTCTAGTTATCTCGTTTCTAATCAAATGGTTCATTAATAATTTGGTCATCTTTTTACCCTAATGGCTCTACCGACTTTGGCTTTGTTGGCTTTGGCTCGGACTTTTGCACTGGGTCGATAACTGGACTTTGTGATTTTTTGTCGGTGGTCTCTCATTTGCGTACTCTTCTCCTCTGGACCATCAAATCTTCTCAAGATCAACATTGACATATTTTTTCGATGTATATATTTTGAGTTTTCTGACTCTCTTAATTCTTAAAAATGAAGCTGTCATAAAAATAAAAGTATTTCATGCAAAAAATAGATAGCAATAATTTTTAATCAACGACTCAATAATTGAACTCCCTTGATTTTTGCACTTTTAATCCTTATAAATAATGTTTGATGTGAATCTTTGCTTTCCATATTTATTCTGCATCTCTTCTTCTGAATCGGTTGGCTTCCATGCGTTGTCATGGAGAACATGCCAAATATCCCAGTTGGTACCTCCAACAATGATATGTTTCGTATCACCTAGAGACCAAATGAGTGGTACCACCCTCAAGGTGAAAAGAAGAAAAAAATCATAGATAAGAAGAGAGAAATGATCACATTGGCAGATCAAATACGGTTGTCCGTAGGGGTGTCAAAAAACCTCGTTGTTCGCGAACAGTTCGTGTTCGATTCTCCAAGAAGTTCATGTTTGATTCGTTCGATAAGCAAACAAGACCAGCATGTATAATTTTTTTCGTTCAGTTTGTTAAACGAACCAAACACGAACATTGATGTGTTCGTTCGTGATCGGTTCGTTATTGTTTGAAATATAAAATAATTTAAAATAATTATATATACAAAATTTATGATATTTTAAAAATAATTATATATTATAAAAATTTATCATATTTTAAATAATTAAACTTCTATAAATTATAATATATGATTAATTATTAATAACAATAATAATATTATAATATTAATTATATTAATATAAATATTATAATATTATAATTGATATACTATACTATATATTAAAATAAAATTCTAAACAAAACTCTAAATATCTTATTTAGTTTGTTTCATTTTGAGGAAGTATAGATTATCTGATGTGTACGGAATACCTGATCAATTTGCTTCATTTTGAGGAAGTATGCTATCAAAGCCAGGCCTGTCAAAAAAGCGCGTTATTTGCGAACAGTTTGTGTTCGGTTCGCCAGAAAGTTTGTGTTCGATTCGTTCGATAAGCAAACGAGACGAAAACGAACAAATTTTTTCGTTTGGTTTGTTAGACGAACCAAACACGAACAGTGATGTGTTCGAACATTTCGAACACGAACACTAGCTCTGTTCATTCGTGTTCGGTTCCTTTACGCCCCTAGTTGTCCGATTCGTTTCTTGGTTGAGGGTGGAGGAACACTCAAGTGAATGGCCAAACCATCAATCTATCGGCTCAACCTTTATCTGCGGCGTAGGACCCCTTGGCCAAACCGACCGAAAGAGAAGCTTTTGTTGCTTTGTCGCTGCCCAAAGCATAAGAAGTTGTCGACATTCTACCAACTCCCGAGGCACGAGAAGTTGTTGGTGCTTCGCCGCCTCCCAGTGAGGGCGCCGCGTCGGTTGCATCAGCTGAGTAGGATGGACTCCTTGGTATGAGGAGTCTAAGTTTTGTTTTTTAGATTTTAATTTTTTTGGGTCTCCTTTTTACGTTGTTTTTTATTCAACCGACCTGATAGTCATGGTGTTGATTTGTCTCAAGAAAACGTTTGAGGGAACCAAAAATGACACCAATAACTACTGCTCAGCCTAGAGCAACCTACTATAAAGTGTGGATGGTGGGTGATCACCCGAGCAGTCCTCTTAAGACTTGTGAGGAAGCAACTAATGGACACCGAACATCCCCTGTGCCGCTGGCTCATTGCGTTGATAGATTCAGAACTCCTTCGTTGGGTGGAGAAAGCCCGATAGTCCTGGTCGCTGGCTCGCGTGTTACTTGTTTGTGTAGAGAAAGTGGAGAGGATATAGAAGGAGATGGACAGGTGAGTCAGTTCAAGTTTGGGAGAAAATTTTTGTATAAAAGGCTGCTTAGGTTGGGGTATGTCTTAGTTAAATCGAAGGACGATCGCATTGTAAAGTAATTCCTTTCGAGCTAGCTCCCGAGTGTTTATTGTGATTTATGATATCTTCTTTTCGAATAAAGTTTAATTTTTAATTCTTAATTTCCGTGTTGAAGTAATCTTTTTGTCAGCAGGTTTCTTAAATTATTGTACAAATTTTATTTTACTAGTGTGATGATTACGCTTTTTTCTTTTTCATATATATATGAATGAGGGATTTGATGAAAGTATGCTTTTACTCTACCGTTTTCTCCTCTCCCTCGGCTTTCTGCTTTTACACACTGCTTAATGGCTCCAAAATAGTCTCTGAAAGCCTTCAGATCAATCGTCTCCACCGACTATTCGACAACGACTTAGGAAGAAGTGGTTTGGTTGTAGGAGATCCATGTCTTTGACCCTACAATGAAGGTTAGGGTTGTTGGTGAGAACGATCAAGCAACAAATCCGTTTGGAGCAAACCTTGTTTTCTATAATTACTAGCTTTGATTAGTTTGGAGGTTCGCTTTCTACCAATCATTATGGAGTTATTCCGACCTAGATATTGCCAAATTCCATTTTCGCAATCATGACATTTGTCATTTTCATCATCTGTTGGGACCCCTGGTCGAGGGAGCCCTTCACATATTTGTTTTCATTTTGGGTCAGTTTGGACGACTATGTTCAATTTGCTTTCCCCGACAAGGTCCAGCTGCTAAGGCTAGAGAATAAAGTATAGGACTAGAAAATTTGCTTCAACCTCGATAATTCTCCCTGAGTTTGGTATGTCCAAGCTATTTCGTTAGGAGGTGCCCAACCAAGTCCAAGGAAAAGGTGTGGAATCGAGTACTGTTGGAAGCGAAGGAGGTCAAGGGTGTCAACTTTAGTCCAGCAGTACCTTGATTCGGTAATTTTGGTGTTGCAGCTGGACGCCTTTAGGTGGATGATGAAGGATGATCGGGTGGCTTCTGATGCTCAGGAGGCCAAGTAGGAGGCAATGGTTGCCGCCTGAGTCACAAAGAACAAAGCCCATTATGCGGATTGTGCCAAACCTGCCTTCCCTAAAAAAAAAACTATAGCAACAAGCCAAAGGAAGCCATTAGTGGTCCGCATTGAGGATCTGAAAGGTATGGAAATGGTCACTCTGTCTGATTTTCTATTATTTTTCAAAGGATCTCCACTGACGAGTTCATTCTTATCAAGAGGAAAATTACTGTGGTGCCCACTAAAAGTGCTCTACAGTTGTAAGTCCTTCGAGTGCACAACACCTAGAAGTCAAGAGGACGGGGAGCTTGACAGAGTTGAGCCGACTTGAAGGAGAACCTTCAGTGGAACTTCAAGAGGATATATCTGCTATCCCTCGATCGTCCGCTCCCTTCTTCATTAATCTTCTTACCGGGATGAAGCAAGTCGTCATTCTCCAGCATTCCTGAGCATACCAGGGACTAAGCCCGAACCTTCCAGCCAAGAGGAGGCAAGCCAAAAGGGGCAGGCACCAACGACTGATCTGAGTGACTTTCTTCCTCCTCTACCTCTAAAGAAGCAAAAGGGACAGGCACCAACGACTGATTTCAGTGACTTGCTTCCTCCTCTGCATCTAAAGAAGCAAAAGGGATCCTCACTTAAGTGGATCTCAATGCAAGACGAGGATGCAAAGAAGAGCACGAGCTCAGATGGTTTGTACGGTTTAATTGACCTTAAGAAAGATTAGTATTCTAATTCCCCTGCTACGACTCTCTACCATTCAACTCTTGTCGATGTTACTAGTCCTACGCCTATGTGAGGGTCCTCGTAGAGCAGAGCCTCTCAAGCCTATGTCACATGACTGATATGTATCAATTGATGGCTTAGGAGACTTCTCACTTCCAATCAAGGGTCCTCCCAGAGGCCGAAGAAAAGTTGTCGTAAACCAAGGATAGGGTAAATGCAGCAGAGGAACGGGTGGTTGTGGCTAGAGTTGAGGCACTTAAGCAACGAGTGGAAAACCTAGCCTTGTAGAATGAGAAGGCTACATTGAAAACATATTATAATTTTTTACACTCTCGTGAGGTGGAACTACTCGCTGCACAACTTAGGGAATGAGTTGCCTTCGATGTCGACAAAATGGTGAAAGTCAAGTTGGTCTCTTATGAGTAGGTCAATATGTATAAATTTGTCACCTTACTTACAAATTTGAAGGAGGGTGAGAAAGATGATAGTGGTGAAGATGACGTAGGGTCTTTGAATGTGTGACTCGCATTCCACTTCATCTGTAACTTTGAATTTTTTTGTTCTTTATTGATTACTTGTAAAGAAATTTTAAGAAATTTGTAAATTTTTCTATCATGTATACAAACAAGTCTTTCGGTTTGTTTCATCTTTGTTCCTTACATTTTATCTTTACTACATATTTTATTTTTCTTTTGAAAAATGCTCGCCTGTGATGATTGATGGATCAGCAACTTTAAGAATGTTATTACTTAGTTTGCTGAGTTACCGCTCATCTCAAGTCTTATCATATCTCAGTCGCTAGGTTAGGTCGTCACCTTGAACGGTCTGCAACTTACGCCACACATATTAAGTGGATTTTGTCGCTATCTTCGTGGGCTAACCATCAAGACTTGTTGCTGGGTGATTCATATGTTACACATCATGGTGCGTAGGGAATCATTGTTACAACTTCACCTGCTTCATGCTAGGAGACATAAGTTTTATTAATGCACGACCTTTGTGGGTCAATTATTGTGTGTTTTATCGATCATACATTTATTCGCCGTTGTCAGTTATATTTTACAAATCCAATGTTATTCGTCACTGTGAATTTTTGTTGTTTTGGTGGAATCATCTTTGGTAGGTTAATTCGAGTTCACCGAGTGTCAGCCAGACAGGAACTTTCCAAGTTCCCCAGTGACAACGGAAACTGAATTGTGCAGATAATTAAAAAAATGGTATGTCTGCAAATCTCTTAAAAATAAAGAGGTAAGATGACATATAGTTACAAACTTAAAAATTAAAGTTTAGGAGTAGATGTGTAAACACATAAAAATTGAGCGGCATGTGTATAAATCTTCTATGGGTTTATTCGTCCGAATACAATTTATGGGAAAATTTCAAAGCTGCCCACGCCAGCTCTATCTTCTCGTGTGACCGTTTATTCCTCATATAATGCCCTATGGGAGAGAGTAATGCTAAAGGTAATCCCTTTGAAATTATTCCCATCATTCCCATTAGCAGTTATGCACTGCTACTATGAGTTCTCCTTTCTTATTTTTTAGGGTAATAATCAATAATTAAGAGATGGTGATAGAAGTATTATAAGTATTGAATTATAAAAAGATTTTTTGATAGATAAATTTAATGTCTTGAAATTGAAAATTTTATCTAAAACAATAATGAATTTGACTAATTACCCCTTGCTTCTCTTACCATTTATGGCTATAGATCCACTAATCTCTCTTTAGTCTCTTCCATGAAATGAAGTTGAATCAAAATATAATTAACTTATAATTTTAATAAAAATTTATTTAATAAGAGCTAACTTCATATTAGAGCTGAAATTTGAGGTTTTTATGAATATCATAATTCCTTTAAAAATAGTGCCGCATCAAAAAAAAAAAAAAAAAATTATGCTCTTGTACTAGTATAGTACCATGATTAGCATTATAGAGAGGTATATCTTTTATTAAATTAAAATATATGGGATCCTCATTAATAAGTAGTGGTGAACAATATTATTAAGGATATTGAGAACTTTTGATTACTAGAGAAATTATTTGAAAAATCCGTAATGGTATGGTTATTTTATGGTATATTGTAATGACCTTAACTAAAATGGCTCTCACACTAGCTTGAATAAATAAAATTATGTAATAAATATAATAAAAAATGTTCAATAACAAGATTGAGATTAAGAGGGATTTTGCAGCACCATATATTATGATGGAATTATTAGGTGGCTATCGTCCCCTTTAAATTTGAGAAAAATCTTATATAACAATGTATGCTATAAATTATTTATATTAAATATTTTTACAATAATATAGAAACATATTTATGTACATTTAAATTCACACATTAGGCTAAACAACCGTAGATCAACCTTTGCATTGAGTATTCATGAATTGCTTCTTGGAGTCCATCTCCAAGCGACCCAAGCTTCAAACTATTCTAGTAAATATTATCATCATGATCTTTTTTGTTAGCAAATAATAAACCTAAAAAACATAATAAATTGTCAAATGAAACATAATATTTTTTATCATTAAAGCACTAAAAAGTTTTATACATGTCGCGTAGACATATGAGCTCATCAATAATCCTAGTGAAGTATCTTTTTTAGTGAAAAATATATTATTTCGTCTAAGGCATATCTTTTGATCTTCATGCATAGCTTGACGGTGCTTAATTGCAATTCCTTGGAAAAATGGTTGAGGTGTAGCTTCGCTTACAAGTCTTTCTTTGGTTATTGCACTTGGATCCTTAATATGTTAAGGTATGGTTAGTAAAAGACCTATATATATATATATATATATATATATATATATATATATATATATATATATATATATATATATATATATATATATATATATATCACATTCTAGAGAAAAGAGAGATATTTGTAAGTTAATCAATAATATTTTATCACTATTTAGTAGTTGGCTAAGGTGGTCAAAAAAGTTTTGATCGATTTTTTGTTGTTATTATTATTGATCCTCGTGTTAGAACTTATAGAAAAAAAAAGGGACTTTCAAGATTATATGTAAAAAAATTTATGCTTTATAGGACTCACCTTTATGTGACACTTGATAAGACTTAATTCCTAAAAAGAATATTTGTTTAACATGATTTGGATCCTTGATCTCTTAAGTTATGGTGAGTGAAAGATGTCTAAGTTGAGATACCAATATATTTAACATTCTAGAGAAAAGGGAGAGATATTTGTAAGTCAATCAATAAGATTTTTTCACTATTTAGTAGTTGAATAAGATCGAGGATCCAGAATGGTAAAAAAATTCTAGATCAATTTTTATTAGCATTGATCCTCATGTTTGAACTTGTACAAAAAATATTTTATTTCTCTTATTGATAGGGAAAGAAATTACGCTTCAAAACATTCACCTTTATGCGGCAATTGATAAGACTTATTTCCTAAAAAACAGTCTCTGTCACTTTTTACTTAATAATGTCATGAAATGGTGACCATCAATCAAATCATCTACGTATGATTTGACTATTTCTCTCTTCAATATTAACCAAATGCGAAGTATAAGATTAATAGTTACCGATAGGATTATTGTTGCATCTTTCGTTGAAGAGCATCACATTTTTTCTAAGTTTAAGAAGCATTGTGCGACATAACTTTCCATCACCCCAAAATAATAAGGAATTTTAAAGCTTTATTGAATAAGTAAAAATGGGCGAATCTCGCATTTTAAAAAGAATTAAATTTGTCTTAAAATATGACGACGATACATGAATCGATGACATGTTTGAGCCCAACTTTTATAATGAAATTCTAAATTTAAAGGCAAAATTTTGATATTAGAAATTTAATACACATGAATTGGGTGGTACGTGTATAAATTATCCTTTACATATCATTGATTTGGGTGAATCTCACTTTTTGAAAGTGATAATAGTGTTATTTTGATGAATATTGAAAATTTTTGTGATATGTGTGTAAATACGGAAATTTAAGTGTGAGATACGTAAATACATGAGAATTGTGTACTATCTATGTGAACGCCCCTAAATAAAAATGGATCAAAAAGAATTTTAGATCATCATGAAGAGACTTTGACTGTATCTCAATTTACTATAACCTACAAAATTTAATTTAACATATGCATTATTCCTTCTGGAAAAAGTGAATCTTGTTTAAAACCACTACATAAGGCAGTTCAATGTACTTCGCAGTTCCTACAAAATTTTATCAGCCTTTTTAGTATTATAGCTAGGACCGGGCCGAGTTGGGCCCAACTTGAGATCAACTTGAATGGATTGAGTTCGATCTAAATCTACTCATAGCTCGTTATGTTCGATTACGAGCCTGCTCGGAATTGAGCTCAATCCGGCTTAAATCAAAATGAGTTGCCTCAAATTTGAGTTACTTGAATCCGTTCCAGCTTGAAATTGGGTCGATTCGGCTCAAATCGAAACATGATGTCTCAAATTGAGTTATTTGCATCTGTTAGCAACTCAAAATCGCCTTGTAGCTTATTATATTTGATTTTATTTACCACTATATATATCTTTTATAAATAAAAATAATAATTCAAGTCAATCTCGAGCCAATTGAAGCGGAAACGTGATTAGCTCAATAAAATTTGATCCAAAGTTTTGGCTCATAGTGGGGCTTGTTTGTTTCGATCCGAGCTCAAATGCAAATTAATTTTCAAACCATTAACGAGCTTCAAGCTAAATTCACAGCCCTAATTATGACAAATAAAAAATTGAGAAAAATAATCCCACGGTTCAAATATTTAAAGTATCTTCATTTGATAATTAAACTATCATATAAAAATACAGTAATTAAATGCCAATTAAATGAGAAAGATAATAGGAAGATAGAGTAATAGTCTCTGAAGAACTCTGATATAGAACCATCAAGATCAAGTAATAGTCTCTGAATAAATGAATTGGATTAATAAATTGTGTGCCAAAAATGAACTTATAAAGGAAAAGATTTGCAAATACACCTCCATTCTACAACTTTCAACACTTCCAGTCTTTTGGGGCAGCATTTAGAGGGGTGTCGCGGCTAAGGAACTTGAATTTCTCTTTTAGATATTGTTCGACGCGGCTGCTTATAGGAATAAGCCGAAGGAAACGCGGTTGTGGGTTCAACCACGAGGCCTGTGTTCCTTCATATAGATGTGACAGGATTGCTCCTCTCCTCCCCCTCGATCATTTCTCTCGCGTGCCTTGCCCTAACGCCCCTCCCATTTCCAACAATCCTTTTTGTTATTAATTTTTAGTTGTTTTATATCTAACATTATGTGTTTTTGAGCCTTCAGGAATGATGAGCTCAGGGATTTCAAGTACCTCTAGAGGATTGCACTACTACTGCGGACTAATATTTCATGCTTAATTTGCCTCAACCACATAGCTACATGAGACAATTTTACAGATGTCCAAGGAGAATCAAAGAAATGTGATTATTTTAGGTGGGCAGATAGACTGGAAGATTCCACCGTGGAGAGTGATCGGGCGTGGAGGGTTTTTTGGAGAATGGCTTATCTCGTGACATACACCGTCTGCATTTTAAAAATAACGTTATCATATTATTAATTTTTATTTTAATAGTTATTTTCTTAATTTTAGTAGTCATGCTACTAACTATTTAGTGAAGTATCTATATTTTTTTGTAATGTTATGTGCTAGATATTTGCTTTCAATTTTAAAATGTACTAGTATGAACAGTTCTGTTATAAATAGTATTACAATTTATAGGCAGAATGATTATTTGTCCAGAAACAGCTGCAGCACAATTATTTTTAAATTGCAAAATACAGTCAACTAACTTATCTGCAGCAGCTTTCTACCACAGCTGTTGAACAACTTATTAATAAGCCTGCAACTGCCATAAACAGACCTTTAGTGGCAGTTTAGCTACAAGTATTAAGAACAAAATAAAAAATATGAATTAAGCTCTATATTTTAAATAATAAATGAAGAATTTTTTCCCAGTTATTTAGATGATAAGATAATTAAATGGATATATATAACAAATATCTTTTGCTGTTTTCAATAAATTATTATACTCTCTCTCTCTCTCTCTCTCTCTCTCTCTCTCTCTCTCTCTCTCTCTCTCTCTATATATATATATATATATATATATATATATATATATATATATATATATATATAGAGAGAGAGTAAAGGAAACAATTACAGAAAGAATAAAGGTTACAGTTTTCAAGAACCTGCATTTTGTTATGGATTTATGATAAGTTGGTTAAAACATTGGTAATTTAATTCCTCCAAAAGTTCATATTTATTGAAATCAAAATTAAAATAAACTTTATAACTGGCTTTGGACTGTTACTAAAAACAATTGTCATGTCTACATTTGTAATCTACTGGCCTTTGGAAAAATTTTTGGGGCATTTACATACATACCACTCAATTACTATATATTTACATATCTAACACCTGAACTTTTTTATCTACACATAACACTTAATAATTTAATATCACATAAAAATATCACTATTTCTATTCACCGAAGTGTTATATGTGTTAGATATATAACTAGACAGAATTGTGTGGCATGTATGCATTTTTCTAAAATTTTTTGGTATGATTATATACCCAACACTCACTCGAAACATTATTATCTACAAAAGTAGCACTCATTTGATTTTTTTTTTATTTTTTTTATTTATTTATTTTTTTGTACTATTGAATCAATGCATTTACACAAGGCATGGATCAAATTATTGATAATTTAATAAAAATGAAAAATGGGTTGGAATGTTATCATAAATTTTGACATTTGATCATTGTTTGAATTAAAATAATAATAATAATAATAATAATAATAATAATAATAACATTGCTATTTCAACCATGATTGAACCTTTTTCAATCGTTATTAGAATTATGATTGAACTCTTCGATCTCAGACAAAAAATATTTGTTTGCACTTTTAACAAAGTTTTTCATAAGATATATATACATTGGAAATGTGACTACACGAATCACGAGGAGATCTAACGGATCGTGCGAATAAAGCTGCCCATCATATTACGGTAATGTATCATCTGTCCGATAGAATAATCCTCCTATAAGATAATGAGTTTCCACGATGGATTCCTCAGAAAAGGTGACCGAAGATAGTTCAGTCGGCTAAGTGACTTTTTGGCCGATCAAATGAATACTACATGACCAAGTATAAGCAGTTACAAATAAGAAATGATGCCTAGAGCAATTACAGATACGAAACAACACCAACAACGGTTACAATATCAAAATATGCTCAATTTGGTTACAAAAATAAAAAGATGTAATGACTTGTAAATAATTGTAACATTCATATTAAATGAGGGAGAATTATGTAATTTTTCATAGCCCTTCATACTTATAAATAGAAAGTTCATCTCTATAGAAAAGACTAGTAAGTCCATTCCTATAAAATTGCCTCTAATTGTGCTTATCTCCACTCTTTTTCTATTCCTCTAATCTGATCAATGCTCTAATCATTGGGTGTGACCCAAAATATATTTTGGGATTCAACATTCTAAAAAGTGAGGTGAGAGTTCAACAAGAAGAGCACATAAGGGGGAGAAGGATTACACAGTGTAGAAACCTCTAACATAAACTACTTTAAAAAATTCGTGCAACAATGAATTCAAGAGCTCCATAATCAGATTCAGGTCATATTATGAAATTGACTTGAGTGATACTTGAGTTAAGAATACTCAAAAATTTTGTTGGACCAGATATTATTATTTGTACATAAAAACATCTATTTTTTATAATCATAATAATACTCCAACGTGAATAGTATTTTTTGTCTTGTTGCAGATCTGAGTTGAGGACACTTCTTTGGGGAATTGAGTGAGTACGCTAATTCATACAAATTTTTTTTTAATATTTTAATTTCAGCGCCTCACATTTCAAATATATATATATATATTTATATATATATATCATTTTACCAAAAAATCACCTGGTCAAATATGAATCTCAATGTATTAATATTTAAACTAAATATTTTTAAAATTAAACTTAGGGTCCTCTAACTCTACTTTTAACAGAGTTTTCATAAGATATATACATTGAAAATGTGACCACGAATCTCGAGATCCAACAGATCGCACGAAGAGAGAGGTAAAAGAATGAGCAATTCAGTAATACTCCAATCGGCTGAACTCTGGGCCAACCAAACGTTAGTCCACTTGACCCAAGGAGCTCTACACACCGATATCGATAACGATTTAACTAACATAAAAGATATTTGCAAGAACAACAATCACCCAACAATAACTCCAATATAGATTCATCGACCAAAAGTAAGTTGAACGTCAAATTATGGTAATGTGTCATCTCCTGGATGTAATAATCATCTCATAAGACAATGAGTCTCCACAATAAATTCCTCAGAAAAATGCGACTTCAGTTGGCCATGAATTTTTATTAACCAAATAAATACCACATGACAAAGCCAAACAATCACAAATACGAAACGGTGCCTAGGGCAGTTATAGATACGAAACGACGTAAACAGCGGTTGTAAGCTCAAAATATGTCAAATTCAGTTACAAAATATAAAAATGTAATGGATTATAAATAAATGTAATGTTTCCATTAAATGAGGGACAATCATGTAATTTATCAGACCTCTTCCTACGAATTATAAATAGAAGAGTTATTTCTATAGAAAAGACTACGAAATGCATTCCTAGAAAATTCATTTTATTTGTGCTTGTCTCTTCTCTTTCCCTATTTCTCTCATCCGACCAACGCTCTATTTCTTGGGCATGACTTGTAGGACATTTTGAAATTCAACATTCTAAAAAGTGCGGTGAGCATGGAGCTATGCCTTCATGAACAAGAGGAGCGTGTAACAGAGAAGGAACACACAACGGAGAAATTTCTAGCATAGAGTGCGTTAAAAAATTCATGCAACAAAGAATTCAAGAGCTCTACGATTGATGGCAGGTCAGATTGAAGAATTTGCTAGAGTGGTACTTGAGGGGAGAGCACGACCTCTCCCACAAACCTAATTCTCTAGCACCCGAACCTAAAGGCCAATAGGCGGCTCAAGGAGCCAAAAAGCTGGAAAGTCCCATAATCAAGATAGTTGGATTCATGCTGAGAAGCAAATCGCAAGCGGTGCAAATAGAATCACAAACGAGATAGATTAAAGTTTATCGTCGACTAGAGAATATGTTCCCCCGATACATCATTGAATTTGAACCCCCAGAAAAATTCAAGATTCCCTACTTGGAACCATAATCCGACCAAACATATTGTATTCTTATAGTCAGTCATTTGCCTTCTCAATATTTCTAATGCATTAAATGTTAACTGTTCTATACCACCCTAAGATATGCGGCTCTAAAATGGTTTAATGGACTCCTTATTGGGATTATCAATTCTTTCAGAGAGTTCAAGAAATTGTTTACGACACAATTTGCTAGAGCCCAGAAACCTCACAAGGATTCAGAATCCTTAAGGTTTGTAAAGAAGGGACCAAACGAGAGCCTATGTGTGTAAGTTGCATGGTTCCAGAAGGAGATGCTCGAGGCGATGAACCTAGAGACAACAATTGCTAAAGCTATTTGGCACAAGTTCTGGAGAGTGTGTTTTTCAGATATTTCCTGAGTTTACGAAAACCTGAAACTTTGGCCAAACTCCTACAGTTAGCTAACAAACATATTGCGGCAAGGGATTACATGAACCCGCCTGCCTCAAAAGGCGAGAAGTTCGATAGTCGATCGGACAAAAAATGTTAATTGGACGATGGGTGGAGAGAGAAAAATGACCCTCATCTCAAAAGTAAAAAAGGCCGATCGGCAGGTAGAAATAGAGATTTCGATTGAAATTCAAGAAATCGAAGCCGATCCAATGATTGCTCAACCGGCGATCAAGGGGCATATATAGGTATGTATGTATGTATGTATGCATGCATGCTCAACCGGCAATCAAGGGGCATATGTATGTATGTATGCATGCATGCTCAAGCGGCAATCAAGGGGCATATGTATGCATGTATTTCGACCGAAATTCATGGAATTGAAGCCGATCAAATGATTGCTCAACCGGCGATCAAGGGGCATATGCATGCATGTATTTTGATCGAAATTCACGGAATTGAAGCCGATCAAATGATTGCTCAACCGGCGATCAAGGGGCATATGTATGGATGTATGTATGTGTATATATGGATGTATATATATGCATATATATATATATATATATATATATATATATATATATATATATATATATATATATATATATATATATAGAGCAGTCACATAGTTGCAGTAGTGAAAATGATTCCTCGCAGTGAATTCTAAGCCTCATTTTCTTCATCTGTACATAGGACCTCTGTTGTGTTGAACAAAACTTGACTACATTTTTTGAAAGATGAAACTTTATCGACAGTCCATTAAGTATAAAGTTGATGTATAAATGCTGAAGAGTTAACATCATCATACCTTATTTATTAATTCTGACTCCTGTTTCCAACTATGCGTGTGTAGGCATAAAGAAGAACCCCCTCTCCCCTTATTTCTTCTCTTTTTTCATCTATTGGCAACTTCTCGGAGTTCAAAGTTCAAATCCAAATAATCATAATAACGTCCTTTTTGTTCCTATTTAATAAATGCTTTCATAAATGGGACTCGTGTTTTCTTGTCGCTCAGAAAATACTATAGGCTTTATAGTTGTCAAAAGTGTATAGAAATAAAAATTGTATGTATATATATATATATATATATATATATATATATATATATTGTGTGTGTGTGTGTGTGTGAAAGCAAAGATCCAGCTCATCCAAGTTCCTAAAATTACTTCACAAAAGCTGCATTTCTCTTCTTTTTCTTATATATATATATAAGGCCTCTAGATGTCTTTAGCACTTACATGATCCTTAGCTATATTTTCTTCCACCTATGCTCTTGGAGATGGCCAAAAGGAGTCCTAAATGATCCCATTCTTCACGTTATTTGCTTGATATTATTAGAGATGTCTTATACATTGCTGTTGTTTAAAAAGCGAAGGAAGCATAAAATAGCAGCAGAGAATGGGTGTTTCACTACCGACGCTATCCCTATTGAGCTTTTTTCTTGGTTGTCTTTCATTCCTCTTCTCTCTGTCATCCTTAATCTTGATGTTATTTTCTTGATCTTGCAAGGCTTCATAAATTATAAGTGCTAGTCATAACTGTCTTCTATTCCGTTTATATTTATTCGCATCATCAACTTTCTTACCTCTGTCTATCCCTCAGGAGCTAGCTGATTATAATAATGTTAAATAACAGTATTGTTGCTTGTAACTGAATAAATGAAGAGCCAATAAACTTGCTAAATAGGTTTATATTTCATAAATGATCATGTGGTTTTCTCACGTAAAGATTTTGTTCGCACCGCCTATCTAAAATGTATAACATGGTTTCATAGCCTTTATTTATATTGTTTTATAGCTCAAATCATTTAAAGTTCATTAAAGATGAATATCAAGCAACTAAAACACAAATAAAAGAATTAGGAGCAAAGAATTGCTGAGGCCAAAAATTTCTCACATGCTAATCGGCAGCAAAGATCCAAAGCCTTCTACTGCTGTCTCTGTGTGAAGAAGATCGAGACAAACCAGACCTCGAGCATCTTATAAGGCTTGGAATAGTCTCTGGAGACCCCATGCAGAACGAGGGGCTCTGCCTCATGGATGAAAATCTCTGGCAGCTAAGAGCTCTAAAGGAAGCAGATCCAAGCGGGGGAAACCCGGTGCAGCCGAAATCGGGCCGGCAAGACTGGATCACCCTTGCGGCATCTGATTCTGATTTGAGAGCCGAGCATGCCGTGCAGAAGGACAGTGATAGGCTGGTCCTTGAACGTTCGCTGTTTGGGCTCCTGCATGATAAGCTCGAGAATGAGATGATTGCATTCCGGCATAGAGGGCAAGGTATAGATCCTGGTGGACCGGAAATGATGGTGGATGTGGTATTGGTCGAGCAGAGATAAAGGGCACACCTAGTGCAAAACTCATGGCTACAACCTGAAATAATAAGAACTCATGTCAGTTTAAATATGTGGTTCAACTTTTCCTTGCTCATTTGAAAAAAAGACGCAAACTTTCCTTTAAGGTGGTATCTGCATTTCTGTTTTTGCTGTTAAAAGTTATTATTCGAACCAAAGTTTCTATTATGCATTCATCAAGCAGAAAGTTTGAAGAAACAGTGAAAAAGCTGTTATGCAAATGGCACCGCTTTTTATTGTCTGATTGCCCTACCATAAAAGTAGTCAAAAAGCTATCCTAAGGATGCAAATTTTGCATTAAGATGAAGCTTCAAAACAAATGAAATAACTTTGTTTTCTTCTATAAGAAATAGGTGAAGAAATGTATTCTAAATTATGGAAAAAAGAGCAAACCATAGATAGATAGTAGCATTTATAAATCAAAGCAATGCCCATAACAGTTTAACTGATTCTGCCAGTCATACAACCAGTTCAAGTTCTGATTAGTTCTTAAAAGAATATTATAATGTCATTATCCTTGTAACAACAATTTGTAAGAAAATGAGATTTAAAACACTGGAATGAACACTAAAGATCTATAAGTTGGTTGTAGTCTTCAAGAAATGTATACCTTCTGCCGACACAGTGCATGTCCTTTCCAAACAGACGGCACAAGGATCAAAACTAGGATGACACAGGTTGTCTCCTCTCCATCCATGTTCTCTAAAACAATGAAGACAATATACAAGTCAGAACTTCTTGTGCTTTAAACCCATGGCTTTGACCAGATAATTAGTTCCAGAAAGATTTAAAATATTCACAAACCCCACACAATATTTGGCAGCATAAGAACTAAGAATATCTACAAGTGATGCCGACACCAAATAGTTGGCAAAAGGACAATAAGGAAGATGATAATGATAATGAATATATTTAAGATAACGCACCTAGCAATTCTCATGATGCTCATTAGGGGTAGAGATAAGTATGGCGAAGGAAGAATGTGTAACGATGTCCGTTGTCGGCTCAAAATACTCTCAAGCCAATTTCTATTCCATGACCGAGCAACCATCAAAGGAGTCCATCTTTGATCATAAAGAAAAACAGGTGAGTAATTTAATAATCTGAAATTTTAGTGCATGCAAACAATGGAATAAAGCATTAAACATAACAAAGACATGAAGGCTTCAATTACAGGTATTGTTTGACAATTCCTTTAAAGGATTAATCTATGGATGATGAATGTGACGTGGCAAAATTATAGTTTGTGATTTTCCTGTCATTGTTGCTGCTTCTCACGAGGGGAACATGGATTCTACTTGCGGTTTTGGAAAAAGTAAAGTTTGAGGCCGGATATGATGGCTACAATTGAGGCAACATTAGTGAGTGCTGGCAGCTACAATGGCTGGAGTTTGGTATATGTGACGGTGATGAGAGGTTGGTAGCTGCCGGTGAGGGCAGCCGGCAGAGAGATCGCCAGTGGTAGGCTGTGTGTGGCGGCCAGCGCCGGGTGATGAATAAGGGTGGACGGCGGCGGAGGGCAGTGGCATCACTTTGCACATAATAGTGTATTTGGAATTGGCCCAACTCGAGCAAATTCCAAATACATTGAAAATGAACTAAATAGTGAATTCCAAGTACATCAGAATTTTGCACTGCATTGGAATTTTACAATGCATCTATTTTTCTTCAGATAAATGCTACAATTTTAAGATCCCTACAAAAAGGAATGCAATGCACTCATTTTACTACTAATCAAACGCCCCCTAAGAGTATTTGCCACCCAGTCTAGTTGCGATCTAATAGGAGGTAATCCATTACTGCTAATTAAACTCCCTAAACCCATTTGCCACCATTTTGCCCATGAATGACTGAATATGGGATCATAATCGAGTTAACCACTCCTCTCTCAACACATCACAAATTATAAACGAAATACTTAACAACCTCCAACCTACAGCACATGCGATGTCCTTAATAAAGAGCATCTTCGAATATCGCATGTGCGATATAATAAAATGGGTGCTTGCTCAAACGAGATTCCTCAATCCCTCATATCTAATAATTAATATTTCCATTTCTTAGTAATGGAAGGTTTGTAGAATTTATCAATCCAAATTAAACACAAGCATCTTCTAACAACTCCAAAATAAATACTTTTCCTCAAAAGCAGTTCCTTGAAGCACAATCATCATAGCAAACCTCTTCATAGTCAAATGCTTCACCTCGAACTAGTAGTGAAATGAAAATATCTACTTGACAATCAGTAGCTTGGCAAAATTGTTCAACCCATTTTGGTCCAACAATCAACGGGGAAATGCCCGTATTAATTTTGTACTCATGTGCCTAACTCACACATATTCAAGGCTGCCATGATTGTGAATTCTTGTTCAAAACTTTCAGCAATGTAGAAATTTATCTTTGAACTGTATAGTTAACGATATACACCTCTTCTTGCTCTTCCACTAACTCTGCAACAGCACCACAACACTGACCACCCCTTCGTCTGGAAGCCAACGTTGTCCTTAATTTTTGATCCATAGTAACGGATTCTGCATTATTTGCAAATGTAGCTAATTAAGATGAAGTGACTCCAAAAGCTTGTGAGATCCTCCCAAGTCTTTTAGTCTTTCTGCAGACAAACTTCAATATGAAAAAGTAGCATCTTCAGTTTCATTTCTTTTCTTGTAATTCAAGAACTACAATCACCTGTAAAAATTTACAGATGATTTTGATCGCCATTAATGCAGGTTCTCTCAAACCATAGCGCATAGGTCAACAAATTTGCTCTGTCGTATCATCACACTTAACGATAGAGGCCGGTTGGTTGCTTTGACTTCCACGACATTCTCATAGATGGGTTATGTTGTGAAAAAACGACGGCAAAAAAGCGAAAAATCGGATAGAGAAAAAATCACAGAAACAAGAGGAGTCACAGATTTACGTGGTTCGGCAAATTGCCTATGTCCACAGAGTTGCAGAGGATTTTATCAGCTTGAAAAATTACACACGTCGATCGCCTCGACAATTACAAGAATGATCTCTCTCCCTCTCTCTCCTCTCCTCTCTCTCTCTATCTCTCCGTGAGTCACACTGCAGAAGCCGAGCGAGAGCAGCAGAAGCGATCTTCTTCATTACAGCCGAACAAGAAGAATAAAGTCGTCCGCCTGCGATGCTCTTGGAGTAATCCGAATCCAGCTTTTCTTTCTACTTGAGTTCGATCGAGAGACCATCTAGAGTACGGTTACTAGAGAGGTATATATAAAACTAATTTCTCTTCTGTAGGATTCAAGATGGCAAGCCCTACCCTTCCATATTCGCGAAATAGCAATTGAAGGAGGCGGGAAGAGCATTAATGAGCCGAGTCCTCCTTAGGAAAGCATCGCTTGATAAAACAGTAAACAATGCAAAAGAAATATGGAAGTTCAATTAATTTCTATAAGTGGACCTGGGCTCCACTAAACCCAACAATTCTCCCACTTGGAGACAGGTACACTGGCTACACCATCTATTGGTTGTATCGACATTTTCCTCAAACGTGACATCATCCACCTCTGCAACTCAAAACCCCGTATCATGCCAGAAGAAGAGCTGAAGTCGAGCACATCTTCAGCTTCTCTTTTTTTTCTGATCAGGCCCCACTTGCTTGAATTTTCATTTTGCAAGGTTTCTTCATAGCTTTGTGTTTCTCCCCCATCTGTTAACACGATGTAGTTCAAGGTCGGTGAGTAACGCTAAGAAAAACGTCTATTCCTCACTGACCTACGAACTGTAGCTATAGTGGTAAATGGTTTTGCAGCTAACTGCGGAACAATAGAGATTGATGCCCCAGACCTATTCTCCTCATCACTTACATTACTGCCCTGCATTGTGATCTCTGGTAGATCAACAAACCTTACTTTCCTACTGTGTTCATCAATGACCGTGACATAATAACGGGAGCCTCCAAGAGATGCCACTGGAGAAGATCCTCACACATTTGTGTACAAGATCCAGTTTTCCTGTCTTTGGCGCTCCGCCACTTTTTAAGAAATTGACATTTTTCTGCTTCCCCATAATGCAACTCTCAAACATGCTGAGATCAATCGACTTGATCTCCAGTAGGCTTGCCTCTGGATCTAGGTTCTTCGTGTCTCTCGACTCATGTGACCTGCTCGCAACTGCTACGTATCCGTCGTGCTTCTCTGCAACTATAGTAGAATGATGTTGAGTAGAACTTATAGTCGTATATAGTGTGTCGAGTTTTTCTACTGTTGAGCCAATACTTATGTCTCCTTGTATCGCCTTCCAGGTGCTATCTGAGAACACCACTGAATGACCACCTTCATTGAGCATACTAATGTAAATGAAGTTTTTCTTCAACTCAAGAATGTGTCTGATCTTTTGCAAAGTCCATTGCTCTTTTTTGGGAGTGCAATATCAACGTTTCTCATCTCCACCACATCCAAAGCTTTTCCATCAGCCAGATATACCTTCTCAAAGTCACCTGCAACATAGTTTTGCATTCTCCTGGTGGGAAGATGCATGGAAAGAAGCCTCTGAATCCGTTATCCAGTCATCAACAGAACTGTGAACTGCCAGTAATAGTGCATCTTGTACTTCTTCAATTACAACATTAGCGCTATCATACTCTTTGGGATTCATGCAGTGCTTCTTTATGTGTCAGTTTTGTCACATATCCAGCAGGCTGCTTGCTGACCAGATTTTGATTTACTCTTGCCTCCGTACTTTGATTTCGATCTTCCTCTGTTTGAGTCATTGTCTTGTGATCTCCCTCTGGAATCAACACACTGTCGAACTCGAATCCGAAGTCTCGCCAGAATCTTTCTTGCGCACTTCCTCAACCATCATATTTCAGTTTAGATTTACCTGCAGAATTACTAACTGTCATATTTATGGCTTCTAAGATATTTAGCAATGAAGCCAACAATATCAACACACGCATCTCATCGTCAAAATCAATTTAAAAAGACGACATTTGATTTGTGATGTTGAAATCATTCAGAGGTTGAGCAACATGCACACCTTCTGCCATCTTTAAGTTGAATAACATTTTCATCAAGTGTACTTTGTTATTCACTGGTGGCTTTTCATACATACCTAATAAAACCACCATGAGATTTGCAGTAGACTTTTCCTTAATGAGGTTGTGGGCAAAGAATCTCAACAGGGTCAATTGAATAACCCCTAGAACTTGTCGATCCAACAAATTTCATTCAACTTCATCAATCTTCTATGGTTGCTTTCCCAGTAACGGAAGATGGAGTTTATTCTCATAGATGTAGTCCTATATCTGCATCTTCTAGTAACAAAAAACTGTCTTATTAAATTTATCGATCCCTTATGTCATCACATCATCTCTAACAATTGCTTTCTTTCATATCCGAACCTGAGCTCTGATACCAACTGTTGTGAAAAACAACGGCAATAAAAGGAAAAATCAGATTTAGAAAAAATCACAGAAATAAGAGGAGACACTGAATTACATGGTTTGACAAATTACCTACGTCCACGGAGTTGCAGAAGATTTTATTATCTTGAGAAATTACACCCGTCGATCGCCTTGACGATTACAAGAAATATCTCTATCTCTCTTCCTCTCATCTCCTCTCTTTCTCTATCTCTCCGTGAGTCACACTGCAGAAGTTGAGGGAGAGCAGCAAATGAGATCTTCTTCCTTAAAGCGGAACAAGAAGAACAAAGTCGTTAGCATGCGATGCTCCTCCTAGAGTAATCTGAATCCAGCTTTTCTTTCTGCATGAGTTCAGTCGAGAGAGACTATCTAGTGTACGGTTGCTAGAGAGGTATATATGAAACCAAATTATCTTCTGCATGATTCAAGATGGCGGGCCCTATCCTTCCATATTCGCGAAACAACAATTGTAGGAGGCAGGAAGAGCATTAATGAGTCAGGTCCTCCTTAGGAAAGTATCGCATGATAAAACAATAAACAGTGAAAAGGAAATATGGTAGTTCAATTAATTTTTACAAGTGGATCTGGGCTCCACTAAACCCAACAGGTTCATCTAAATCTTGATAGATGAAAAATTTGATAATTCTACTATCAAATCCAAAGCTCATTTTCTACTTCAAACTTCGAAGTAGTTTATTATATAAAGCTAGGTTTTAAAGATGAATGTAATTTGCACCGCCCTTATTAAGATCCAATACTATGTATGGATGCTTAGCTTTAGCTGATTTGTACTCAAGCACATGTAGACAACATGCATCATAAAATATCTGGAAGTTACCTAATTAGACCAATAAATTCTCCGTAAATAGGAGGAGCAGGATAAACTTAATGTTACTCAGAGAAGAAAGTTACATGATTTTTATGCCCTTCCATCAAGTAATAACATTTGTGACAGCATCCGATACGCTTTCAGACTGAAAATACCATAAGCATAGACGAAAAGATTTTTCTGAAAATCTGAAAAGAATTCAGGGAGCATTTTACCCAAAAATAACTTCAAAAAATCGCTTGATTAGTTTATTTCATTCCTATTCTAGGTTATTTTATTTTTTATTTTAGAATTATTTTCTTTCCTAATTTAAGTTACCTATATTTAGTAAGTTCATAAAATAAGAAAGATTATTTTCCAATATATATATATATATATACCTACCTACCTACATGTGAATCATACAATTAAAAGAGAATTATTCTTCTCCAGATCAGGAAAAAATATGAGTCACGGACTCCGCACCTATGATTTTTTAGTGGCGGGACGCCATATGACAAGTGAGTCCGTCACCATTAACAGCTAATGTATAGTGGTGGGGCCCACTCGGAGGTGCGGAATTCACACCTAATATTTTCTCTTATCAGAGCTCTACATGGTATCAGATCTTGTAAATAAAACCTAGCCTCTTTCAGCCGCAGCTGCCAGAAATCTCTTCTTTCCGACAGCACAGCCAACATTATTTCTGCAGGTTGCAGGTCCTCTCCGCAATCCTCCTTGCAGCGGAACTTCCCTACTGCAAGCCCTCCTCCACCAGACCTTCCCTGCATGATAGTTTCTGTTTAGGTTCTGCTGCCAACGTCCATTCCTCGGTTTAGTTTCCGTTCAGGTTCTGCCACCAGGCTCCGTTTCCTGCAGCATTAACAGCAGCAAACGCAGCAACATCATTAAAAACAAACCCTAGCTTCCCCTACAGCCATAAATCTTCTATGACTGCTGGAAATCCTCTCTGCCGGCTGAAAATATTTTCTACCAGCTTGCAGTCGGTACTTCTCTACAGGCCTTCCTCTGCAGCCTGTACTTCCCAGCAGGCCTTGCTCTGTAGGGCCTTCTCTCCCTGCAGCCAATACTTCACCTGCTCTCCCTTCCTCTCCCAATAGAAGCACTCGGAACTCCAGTCCTTCCCTAGAGGCAATCCTTTGCCGCAACCGAAACTCTTCCCTGCAGGCAGTCCTTCTTTGCAGCAGCCGGAAATAGTAGCAGGAATTTTGTCCAACAGCCGTCCAACGCTAGAATCCTCCCTGCACCCGTCAACTAGCCTGCAGACCCTCCCGAGTGCCGACACTTGCTCTCTCTACCTATCGGATTTCTCCCTATAACTGCCAGCTTGCTTGCCGGCTCACCGCATGCATCCCTTACAGGCTATTGTTTATCCGCTATCTTCTACCAGAGCAGCCGTTGTCTTCCACCAGAGCAGCCATTGTCTTCCCTTTCTTTCTCCACTGTCTTACTGCAAGCCCTCCGCTAAGGCTTCTCCCTACAGCCGCCAGCATCGGAATTTTCCTTGGAGCCACTTGTTTCCCTGCAGGACCTCCACCGTGTCTTCTACCTACAGCCAACAGCCAGCAAGCCCTCCGAAGGCAATCTCCAACTTTCCTAACAAGCAGACGTCTCCACATTGTTTTGACCAAGTGCGGGATGAAAGACTTAAGTTATACTCTGGATTTTAATTATGAACAATTCATCAAAGAACAACTTGAAATACTGAAAAAATTATGTAGGTAATTCAGAACAACCCATCATCCTCGCGACCCATTTTGTCGTTAATGAAAGTGCGAGCTCTGAAAATTTAAAAAGCATCCCAGACTCTCTATGAGAGTTCAACACGATGTGTGTCAAGTTACAGACTGATGAGATAATAAATAAGAAACTACAAGTTGAGGACTTGAAGATATGGGATTAGAGGTCTTTTATGCAAATCCCTATGGTTAATTACCCCTCCCAATAACGGAAGAGCACTTTTGATTAAGGCTAGCCATTAGGTGCTAAGTACTCAGACTTAATATATAGTAGCATCAAATTTAGAATTTAAAATTATAAAATCTATCATCATGAGCTCAGATCGGATAGTGGGGGAAATGACGACGAAACCGAATAAGATCTCATGATTCCTTCATCCTGGGTTATCATGGTCCAGAATTCTACTTAGTCAGCGAGGGTAGTCAACCTAACCTGACAAAAGGGTCCTTGTTAGCAACCATGAGTTGCTTCGTCCAAGGAGACCTTGTAGACCCGAGGCGAATGTTTGTATAAGATGTCTAATCTAAGTCGACCTTAGCTGACAAAGGGTTTTCTGCCCTATCGAATATATCCTATAATTCGATACTCAAAAGGGCAGACTATCATTAAGAAACATACAACTAAATTCATAACGGTAATATAATAATATCATTTGGCGGCAAACTATCCGGTTAGAGAGCTCTGATAGTAACCACTTTTTTGTGCTGTCATTTGACAACAAGAACCACACGAACAGATGACTCGGGTCACGCTAATGTCATTTTATATTTGTTGCCTTGAGTTGATTTTTAAATAGCTTGCACACATTTTTGGAACATATTTGATTTGAGTTTAAAAATATGTTTTACCAGCGCAACATTCTCGGATATTATGATCGAACGTTCAGCATGTTGGTTGGAGCTCATGCGTGAGTGTAATATTTGTTGATTTATATTGACTTTTAGGAGGTTTTAGTATTATTTGCACAGTCATTCATTTAGCTTTTACTTTTGCCTTATGTCTGCTCGAGTATGTGGGGTTGCAGATCTGGTGGTAGACATGTAATACTTCACTTCAAACGCCTTAGTATTTCATTTTGTACGCTTCTTAATGCATGTAGCGGATCCGGTAGTGATAAAGGCATCCTAGATTTTAATTGCATATTTGGAATTATGTATCTCTCTCATCCTTACCTCTCATTGAGCGTCCGGGTGGACCACCCTGCAGGCTTCATTAGAGCTCGTTGACGAGTCGTCGAGTCCACTATGAGTCGTGCAAGTTCTATTTATATTTAATTCCGTCGTTTAAAAAAATTTATGCGATCATTTTAGTCTTTAATATATAGCTTTGGAGTTTTCATTCTGCTTGAATATTGGTTCAAGTGAACTCAACTTGCTCTTTTATGATTGACATTCCAACCAAAATCCGACAACATTTCGATACTCTCGATGTCGTCCCCAGTTGGGGGCTACATCAGGATTCTAGGCCAGCCCACCACGCTAAGAAAGTTGTGTATGGGGTGGCGCAAGGGTGGCTTGTGCCACAACCTCAAAGTAGTGTATCCCGCCATGCAAAAAATGCAAGCACAGGTCTTCAAAAATGCAACAGGATCCCATGTCATGCTAAGAAAAGCTTGTACGGATGTCACCCGTGCAATTTCCGGCACCTGCAACATATTTCCTCTATGCGTCAAGAAAGAAGCGTATGGGTACTTAATTTAGAACAATCCATCGCGTCTCAATCGTTGCATGTGAGTTTCATCACACCACGCTAAGAAAACGTCTATAGAGCTTCCTTCGACGTTGTCAAACAAACATGTCAGGACCTTTCTGATTTGCCCACCGAGTCACTAGTGTCGTATACGAGGTTCACCCCGCCACGCTAAGAAAAACATGTATAAGATTCTGCTCGATGTACCAAATGCGTTGCAATAGAAATCTCAAGAATTCCGATCTTTTTACCTTTCATGCGGGCAGCAAAGAGTTAGGCAGATCTGCACAAATTTTTGTTAGGTATGGCTCAGATCTAGAGAATTGGAGTTTCTTGGTGAAGAGGTGTGACTCCTGGTGAAAATGAGTGTCTCTTGGAAATTAGTGAGTTGGGGGGAGCGAGGGCGTATTTGTAATTTATCCATGGGTTTTTTCTATAAATAGATGTGTAATCCTCTGGATATGTAACTCCTATGAAATAGTGAAATTCGCCGGCTCGCTCCCGAGGACGTAGGCAATTCTTTGCCGAACCTCGTTAAAATCTCTTGTGTTCTTCTGATTTGTGTCGATTATTGTTTCTCGTTCCATTATTTTGCATAACAATTGGTATCAGAGCCTCGTTCGAGGGTACAGGAGGAGATCGAAGCGGGCGATCGAAGAAAAAAAGAAGATTTGGCTTCGAGGTTCAAAGAATTGCGGTGTTCAAGGGAGTTTGGCGTGGAGCGACAGTTCGCAGGGAGGAGTTCCGGAACTGCTCATGGCAAGGAAGTGTCGTCGCAGGTGGAGTTCGCGACCTAGGAGGATTGCGATTCGGACGAAGCAGGCTCGCGAGGGAGCCAGGTAGGTTTCGCGCAGGAGTTGGCAGAGGAGATCGCGGCAGTTCGCGACAGAGGCGAGCCGAGCGCTACAGGAAAGTCTTCTGCGAACAGGTGCAGTTCGCGGAAGCCTGGGAGATCGCGAAGGGAGTCCGACCTGGGGGTTCCAAGCATCGCGACGCAAAACAAGTTCGCGGCAACAGCGCGGAGCAGGCCGTGGAGGTTTGCGGCGCGAAGCAGGCGGAGGACCGGAGTCCAGTTCGCCGGAAGTTAGTCGGCGCCGGGGAAGGGCGGCGGCCGGGCGGTTCGCGGGCAGGGAGTCCGCGGCGCGGGAACGGTTGCGGCGGTTGGCGAGTCGTGCCTGGAGGCGGTTCGCGCGGCAGTTCAGGCGGTTCCTGGTTGCAGGGAAGGAGGGAGTGGAAGGAATAAAAGAATCTTCCATTTCTACTAGGAGAATATTCCTTGCGGAGAGAAATTTGCTGGGAAGGAGGATTAATTACCTTGGGCCAGGGAAGAATTCATTCATTCCAGGTAAAGGGAATCTAAAATATTCCCTCAAATTTTCTTTCGTTGGCTGCGCTGACAACTGCTTAATCTCATGCTTAGAGCTTAATCCCAAACCGAAGGGAGAGGAAATCAGACTGTAGAATATTTTCCGCTGCTGCAGAGAAGGAATATTAATTCCTACAGAGAAGTTCGACCGGTTCAATAATCCGCGGGAAACAGAGGCTGTCTACCGTGAACAAGAGCCTCATTTTGCGGGAAATTGAGGTGTTCAACCAGTTAAATTCACCGGTTCGTCGCAGGAGATTTTGCGACTGGTGGAGTTCGGCAGCATGCGGGTGGCGAGCGAGCACGATTATTTCGTGAACGGGAGTTTCGTGGAGGTTTCATCGAACGAGTGAGAAGGGATTCGTGGCTCGCGGAAACGAAGGATCGGTCGAAGACTGCAGTACGAACGGACCGTGTCTTCGTGTAGAAAATTTGATTCACAAATCACGGGAGAATCGTGGGAAAGTTCATCGCGTTTGATGAGAAAATTTCGGGCTTCTTCGAATTTATTTCGCAGTATTTTCTTTTGTTTCGAAGCAATATAGAAAATACGGTGCGGGATAAATTTGGATGTCAGAATGTCGTGTGCAAGATTCGAGATAGTGAAGTTCGGTGGACCGAGAACTTCGAACTTTGGTAAACAAAGGTGAAAGATTTATTGACGACGACGAGAATTTTGAAGCATTGCGACTTGAAATCCGATCGAACTATCTATCAATCTGTTGAGAGTACGATTAGTAGGTGTAGTACAGCTCGTCGGATCATATGATGAAATTACTGCAGGAACTTTAACTGCCAAGGTTAGATGGTTTGGTTCTTCAACCCACTAGTAGTAAGAACTCCATGATCTATTTCTCCTAAAAGGCTGAATATTTGCCGACGTAGAGATTTTCTCTACAGAGCCTGGATATTCACAAAGGTGTGAGATTGTTAGATGTATTTCTCCTGAGGGCACTGATATTCTTGAGGTGCGAGATTTGTTTGGTAGGCGCAGCATACGGAGAGCGATTTCTCTGGAGTGCTTGATATTCGCGAGGTGGAGAATTGTAGGTATGACTCATATCTATGGAGTTGGAGTTTTGCAGTGAAGAGGTGTGACTCACAGTGAAAGGAGTGTCTCTCGAAGTTAGTGGGTTGGGGGGAGCGAGGGCGTATTTGTAATTTATCCAATGGGTTTTTCTATAAATAGACGTGTAATCCTTCCGGATATGTAACTCCCTCCGAAATAGTGAAATTCGGCATCGCATTCCCAGAGGACGTGAGCAATTCTTTGCCGAACCTCGTTAAATCTCTTGTGTTCTTCTGATTTGTGTCGATTCTTGTTTTACTCCGCGTAATTTTTCATAAAAATTTTGTGACAAAAAGTTTTACATAAATTAAACTTCCAGCATAATACTTCTAAGGCCTCCAAGTCTCAAATCCTTAAACTCATACTCCACTCCATCCAAATGCTAACTTTCATAGATTCTAATACTTGTAGCACCATCAAGCAAGGAAGAAGGCAAACAAAACTCATACAGAAACTAAATAAAGATTATAGTTAATTCCCACAATATTCCAACAAATTTTTTCATTTTTTTTTTTTCTCTTTTATATACCTCTTTACATTGAATCCAGAAATGGGATGGTTATTAATTGCTAGTTGCTTACGGATAGAGTGAAGCAGACGAGAGGGATGGGGTTGGCGTGAGCTGGGACAGGTGGCTTGGGAGAAGATTTTCGGGTAGGAGGTGAAGAGGTTTACGGGTTGGATGAAAAGGTGGCTGCAAAACCAGGCAGAAAACTAGAGGGAGATGGGATCGGCGTGAGCTGCAGTGGAAGAGTGGAGTTCATAGAGAAGAGGGAATGGTTGCCGAAGTCTCGCCAGATTAGAGATGACAAAGAAATTTCCAGCGAGATGCTGCTTGTCGGCGGGAGCGTCTGCCGGAGAGGGTTTGCGAAAGGTGAAGGAGAGGGGAAACGCTGCTGAGGTTCGCCGGACAGAGGAGCCTGCGTGAGCAGTGAGGGACGGTGCAGGGTGGCAGGAAGAGATGTGTACGGGCTGCTGGAGGAAGCTCGCCGGCAGGAAGAAAGATACGGTGTGATCTCGAGTGTGAGGAGCTGCGGATGGATAGTTGAGGGAAGAGTTGGGTAAGGCTGGAAAAGGTGGAGGAACGGGGGAGTTTTTTTTATGGAGTGGCGGTGGGATTGCGGGAAAAGAAAATGGATTTTTGCATATTATAATTTTTATATTTTATTTTAAATTTATGTCTCCGTTTGTGAGTTAACATTATCGAAAAATTATTGCATGATATATACGGTGTCCGATCTCTTTTTTTTATACACTTTTGTTGGGATGAACGGTGGAGATCGGATACCGTATGCATTTTTTGCATATAATGTCCGTATCCAGTAATTCTTTGAATAGTATGGGTGTCATTCTGTTATAAATTTAATGTTCCAAACTCACAGAGTATATTTTTTGATCAGATGTCGTTTTAGTGATTTTAACAACGATCGAGATGATTTAAGCCCGAATTATGCATATCTTGTCGTCAGCCTATCATTTCCACAGTGCATGCTCCTTTCGATCATAAAAGACTCCTTGGTTAATTTTGGTAATTTACATGCAATAGCAGAATCTATTTTGCAAGCGAGTATTATTTAGGATAAATTTCAAGCGTGCTCAAGATATTCTCAACTTGATCACACGGTGTCGCATTCTTCATTTTTTGCTCTCACCATGTCTGATCGACTCATCTCGTGGAGTATATGTGATGGTTAACAAGGAGATTTAGAACTTGGATCATAGATTCAGGAGTCTTTGGTCATATGACTGGAGACATCAATATTCTAGTCAATTATCAAGAGACTTATGCATCTTGATCGATAAGAATTGCAGATGGGTCACAGTAAAATATTACTAGAAAATGAGATGTGAAGCTCCCTCAAGGTATTACTCTTTTCTATGTTTTATATGTTCCACAGTTGAACCGTAATTTGATTTCAATTAGTAAGCTTACTCGTGATATGAAATGTATAATTAAATTACTTGAACACGAAAGTGAGTTTAGGTAGGGGAGTTAGGGAAGATGATTGACCATGTTGAAATACATCAAGACTTATACCTGCTCGAAAATTTTCTCTAAAGAAACAAATGATCTCATCTCTTTTTTTAACTCAAATTTTTTAGTTTGAATCTATATTTGTCAAAAAATAGGTCATGTTATGACATTGTCGCATGTGTCGTCCTAATTTCAATTACATTACAAAGTTATATTCTTATTTGTTTATCCATAAAAACCCTATTTCTTATCAATGTGAGATTTATCAACTTGTCAAACACACTAAAATTAGTTATCCTAGGGTTGTAAACGAGTCGAGGCTCGGAAATAGCTCGTGAACAATGTGTTCGTGTTCGCCTCGAATAACATATTTTTATTCGTTTTCGGCTCGAAATAGGTTCGGTAGAATATAAAATGTCGCGTAATCATGCCAAGAATACCGCATATGGCGAAATAACACCGATAACACAACGATAAAATCCGAGAAACACCCGTAATACCACAAGAGAAATACCCAAATAGCTTGAGTGTCACTCAGGTTTTATTGCAAGGTTACTCGGGTGTTATTGTTGTGTTATCAGGTGTTGTTTTGCGGTGTTATTAGACTGTTATTCCGGTAATATAGAATAATATCGCGGAATAATACTGAAAATACAGTGGAATAACACCAATAATTCAAGAATAATACCGCGGAATAACACTAATAACATCGTGAATAACACCAATAATACAGCAAAATAACGCCGATAACACCGCAAAATAACACCAATAATACGAGAATAATACCGCAGAATGTATTATTCTCGTATTATTAGTGTTATTCTGCGGTGTTATTTGTGTTATTGGTGTTATTCTGCGATGTCATCGATGTTATCGGAGTTATTCAGCGGAATAACACCGATAACACCGCGGAATAACATCAATAATACGAGAATAATATCGTGGAATAACACCAATTATTCCGCGATATTATTCTCATATTATCAGTGTTATTTTGCGGTGTTATTGGTCTTATCAGTGTTATTCCGCGGAATAACACCAATCACACTGCGAATGGCGAAATAATACTAATAACAAAACGGGTGTTACTCGGTGTTATTCTGCGGTATTATTGGTGATTATCGATGTTATTCCGCAGTGTTACACCACATAATAACACCAATAACACCGCAGACAGAGGAATAACACTTATCACACAGCGGGTGTTATTCTGCGGTGTTATTGGTGTTATCGATGTTATTCTGCAGCGTAACACCGCGGAATAACACCAATAACACTGCGAAATATTGAGTATATTTATATTTTTATTTACTTTTTTTAGCCAATTCGAGCTGAACACGAGCGAACAAATATTATTCGTGTTCGGCTCGTTTAAATTTTGAGCTTAAAAATTGTTCGTGTTCGGCTTATTAAGCTTAACGAACAAGTCGAGCATGAGCTTTTTAACGAGTTGTTTGCGAACAACGAGCCGTTTTGACAACTCTAGTTATCCCATGACCCAATATAATCCCTCATCCATAGTAATATTTGGAGACCTTCAAATGTGAAAATCTTAAGTGGGGCTAAATTGTTTATCTCATTTTTTATGATTATACTAGAACAACTTGAGTATTCCTAATAAAGGAGAAATCTGAAATAGCACAAATCTTCCAAAACCATCCATAACATGATTCAAACTTAATTCCAATGTAATATTCAGATCCTGAAAATTGATAATACAAATGAATACTTTAATCTAATATTTGGATCCTATCTTTCAAAAAATGAAATTCTCAATGCGAGTTCATGTATTTATACCCCACAACAAAATGAGATAGCTGAGAAAAATGAGACACTTTGTTGATATCCCACTTAATTATGATGTATTATCAAATTCCAAAATATTTTTGGGGTAAAGCCGTTTTTATTGCATACCTTATAAATCAAATGTCTAGACGACCATTTAACTTCAAAACAACTCTTCATGATTTGATGGTTATATATCCTCATATCAGATTTTTCTCTTCTACTATATCACTTAAAAATCTTTGGGTGTGTATCCTTTTTGTCCATTTCCAAAATGGCGTAATACTTGACCCAAGATCTATCAAATATATTTTTCTTAGGTATGTCACAAACAAAAAGAGATATAAGTACTACTCTCTTGTTACCAGAGAGTACTACAACTTATATGTCACTTTTTCTAAAAATCAATCCGATCACCCCAAATCTCAGGGGGAGAGTGCGAATGAATATCAATTTTGGGATGTAGTTGATAACATACATGGCCTCATCACCTACACCACCTAACTCTCCTAAGCTGGTTGAGGATGTCCAACCAACACAATCAACCCAATATAAAGTCTAGAATAAAAAACTTCATGTGTACATAAGGAGGAAGAAAAATCTCGAGCCGGTGGAAGACAACTTGCAAGAACATAATAGCTCAAACCAAAACTCGTGTTTGATTTCGAGTAAGGAGAAGTCTAGTATTCATGAGTTATCTGTGTTCTCTTCTGATGTTGGTGATAAGAAAAACTGTATTAGATATCCAATTCAGGAGTATGTAGATTATGGGAAGTTATCCTCACCTTACAAAGAAAGCTTTTGTTTCTAACATTGATAGTATGTAGATTTTTAAATTCATTCATGAAGCTCTTAAAAATCTAGAATGGAGGAAAACAATTAAAGAAGAGATTCAAGCACTGAAGCTTAATGGTACATGGATTCTTACTAAACTTTCTTGGGATATGAAGCTAGTTGGGTGCAAATTTGTGTTCAACATGAAATACAAGCTGGTTGGAGTATTGAGAGATTGAAAATCAAAATTGTTGCAAAAGATACATTTAAGCCTATGGGATCGATTATCAGGAGAACTTCACACTAGTAGTCAAACTTACTACTATCAGAGTTGCCCTTTCAATATTAATTAATAAAGAATGGGTATTGCATCCACTTGATATTAAAAGTCTTCCTAAATGGGGATTTAGAAGAAGAAATGCATATGGAGATACCACTAGGATTTGAGAATAATTCCAACCAACAGCTAATATGCAAATTCAGGAAGTCTTTCTATAGGCTAAAGCAATCACTAAGGGCGTGATTTGAATGGTTTGCTAAAACTATGGGATTGATATTCTCAAAGTTAAACTGATCATATTATTTATGATATACACTCATAAAGCTAAGATTGTTGCACTGATAGTATTTGTGGATGATATGTTTCTTACAAATGATGGTAAAATAGAGATTCTCAATATCAAAGTAATATTTGCAATGGAGTTTAAAATCAAGGACCTACAAACCATGAAATATTTTATAGGTATGGAGGTAGCAGAATTCAAGAAAAGCATCATATCACAAGAAAAATACATCTTAAATATATTAAAAGAAACAGAGATAATTGGTAAGTCTGCTGGTATTCCAATGGATCCCAACCAAGTCAAAGAGGGGAGAGGAAAGTATCTTTGTGGATAAGGGAAGATATTAAAGATTCATAGAAAAACTCGTCTACTTGTTACATACGAGGCTAAATATTACATATTTTGTCAGTATTGTGATCCGATACATGAATAACTCAAATGAAGCGGTGTACAAAATTCCGAGGTTTCTTAAGAAGACTCCTAGTTATGGATTAATCTTTAAAACAACTAGGAACATAGATGTGGAAGTTTATACTGATGCTAGTTATGTTGGCGAACTCAGTGACAGAAAGTCCATCACAGGTTACTGCTTCTATGTATGGGAAAATCTGGTGACATGGAGAAGTAAGAAGCAAGATGTTATTTCTAGAAGCAACGTAGAATTAAATTATAGAGCACTCGCCTTGATAATTTGTGAAAGGTTCTAAATTAAAAAATTGTTAAAGGAACTAGGATGTACCTCCAATAGGCCCATACAGATGCTTTGTCACAATCAAGTAGTCATCAGTATTGCCAAAAATCATGTGCATCATGACAGGACTAAGCATATTAAAGTTGATAAACACTTCATCTCTGAAAACATTAATGGGAGAATTGTACAACTAAACTGCATTCTGAAACACCAACAACTTGCTCATGTCTTCACCAAACCTCTTCCTTTAAACACCTTCTCAGAGTTTAGTACCAAGCTTGGTCCTACAACATCTATGACCCATCTTGAGGGGGAGAGTGGAAATCTAAGAAAATCATGCATAAGATTTGATTGGGACAGCCTACGAAACTCTGGATTAGTTTATTCTCTTCCAATTCTATGTTATTTTAGTTTTATTTCAGAATTATTTCATTTCCTAATTTATGTTAGATATAGTTGGCAGGTTTGTAAATTAGGAGAGACTATTTTCCCTATATATATTTACCATACATGTGAATAATACAACCAAGAGAAATTTTCCTCTCCAAATTAGTTATCTACTGTTCTCTACCAATTTAAAAGAACATTAAAAAGGAAATTTTTTGAAAATTATTATAGCTGCAAGATTTCATAGTTTAAAAATGAAAGTTTGCATGTGAAACTTTAAATATAGCAATCACATACCCGTTGGCATTTTCAGCTGTCAAGCTAGCTCCTCTAGCAATGAGAACCTGACGTCTAAACATGATAAGCAGTATTACAAAATTTTTATAACAAAAAACATGGTATATCAGAACCAACTTACTTCACAACAGACTGCATTTCCACCACAGGCAGCATAATGAAGGGGTGTGCTTCCTGCACCTGATAAACAAAAAAATTTTGTGGTCGTTGCATATCAATAAAATGTACTTTGTAAGATTTCTAATTTTTCAAAGCAAATAAATAGAAGATAATGATCGATAATTGAGCCAGCAATAATAGTTCAAGCACAGAAAGATGATTAATATCTCATAGTGATTACTATAAAGCCAGATGTTTACCAAGCAGTTATAAAAGAAATTAATCCTAGACTTTTGGATAGATGTACAAAATAATAGCCAGAAAATGGGTTGAATCCTTGGTTTCCAAGATTATGACATTTTTTCCTTAAATTAATTCATCATCATATCCCACAATCATTATGACATTTACTGTCACAATAAAATCTAGCATCCATATCATACCCACTCCAACCAACTTGTTGTAAAAAAAAAAATCCTTGATTAAGATAATTCTATGAAGCAAGGATTATTTGCCTTATTTATGTGTTTAGATCTGTTGTCTAGGAAAAAGAACATAACTTGAAAAAAAGGAGGAAGAATGAGTCATGACTGCCCTATTTTCTGGTTGGATCTCACATGAATGGAAGTTTTTAGGAAAGCAAGAGCTCTGATGTCATTACTAATATACTGCTGAACAAGCTTTCATTTCATTCAACCATTCCATTCCTAAAGTGGTTTACTCATAAGCAAGACCCCTAAGAGAAGAATGTCTAAAATAGTCCACAGGGAATGCAAATAGAAGTATGGAGTTCAAAGGGGAAAATGTACTACAAGATAAAATAGCCATAACTACACTTACAATCATCTCAATCAAAGCAATAGCGGTCAAATTCTTATTGATTTGTATTTCACAACTCTCTAGTTGATGAGCTCTATGTTGTGCATAGGTTTTATGTATATGAAGCTTAACTATGATTGAGTGATATATCTTAAGCCCCCACATAAAACGTATCCTAATTCAGGAAAACTTTCGTTTGTTTATTCATATTCCCGTTTTCAATAAAAATGATCTATGCTTAGCCTATTTCTGGAACTTTGAAATTTCTAATGCTTGTTAGGAGTGAATCACTTGCTCAAGAATTGGCATTGTTTTATGCAATAGAATTTTAACATAAACAGTAACTTTATGAATTTCACAATATACAACACTTACTAGTTCTGTTCAACCCACGACATTTATTTAATTGAACTGCATCAAGTTGCATCAAGAACACTACAATATGGACTGTAAAGTAAAAAAACAAGGATAACTGATGAGTGCTACCAATTGAAGTGTAGACAATTTTTTCTAGGTTTAAGGCAATTAAAGGTTTAACTTAAGGCCTTAGCCAAACAAATTTTATGTATTTCACTCAATCTTCTCCACTAATCAAAGACTATAGAGAAGAAACCTCCTCTAAGTCATAGTTAGCCTTGCTCTTTTTGAACCTCAACTAAGTAAATCTTTGTATCTCTCACTCTCGAAAATTATATTTCCCGTACACTGAAGAGCGTGTAAGGTCCCTCCAGTCCCATCTCTTATTTGATCCATGCAAAAAATAAAAAATTAAAAAAACAAGAATGATACAGAACCTTTTATATGATTCCTTTAATAGATATTCCCCGTGTCTGCAATTGTTGCAAATACATAAAAATCCTGTTAAGTGCATTATGTAGCTGCAATAAAAAACATGCCAGTTTATTATGCGAGCACATAAAAAAGCGTGCATAATGCACTTACAAATTAAAATAATTTCATTTGCACGTTCTCGGATTAATGTGCTAAACACTCGAATGAGTTTAAACATGTTGCTCAAATTAGAAATAAAATAAATTCAAGATTTTCCTTACTCTAAAAGATGTGTAACCATTTTTAAAACCATACAATCACTTTAATTAAAAATGACACGCAAGCTGAAGCCCTTTTATAAAACAAATTCATCAACATGTCCTTTTACACAAGAATATCAAGTCTTATCTTTTGAGATCCATTCTTCCATATTCCTAGGATCAGAGTTGACAAACTTCCATCTCTTGATATAGTTTCAGGACAGCAATTAAAAGTAGGTTCTCTCGTAAAGTAAATTTATAGTTGAATACTCAATACTGAAATATACAAAAATCAGGTTTTACATTCCATTTACATATGGACTTTAAGTCTTTTATAATAAAAAATTATTCTAAAATGAAAACTAATAGAGTTATTCTTTTCACAAAATATAATGATTAGTTCAACCTATAGACTCGACCCTCTATATTTAACAAGAGAATTGACAGAATCCATAATACAATAGATTTTTAAACAAATGAAAACCATATGTAAATCACAAATTCAACTTTTGGATGCAAACAAGTATAACTAATAAAATCCAAAGCTACAAATATAAATCATTCAAATGCTCCAGTTATGACTGCATAGATGGAAAATCTCAATAAGAGAAGACTAATTTCAAAATCCCCAAAGGTCATCTTACAATTCATTTTGGGTCTATACTTAGATAAAAATACTATGAAAAAATTTGAAGTTTAAGACATTTAAGTAAAATATATTACTCAAGTCTTAAAGCAAATATTTATCCATCCTCAGCTACAATTTGATGAAAAAGATAAATTTAAGATGACTCTGCTCATAAAAAGCAAACATTATATCAAGCACACACTACAATCACGCTCTGATATCTCATGTTAATAAAAATGTGACTTGTACCTTTGTGTAATTTTGCCACTAAATGATACTATGAAAAAGAAGAGTCATAAATGGAGCCCTCTAATTAGATGGTCTCTGCAAAATGAAACCACTAAACTATAATTATAGCCAAAGCCTATAAGTTTCCGAATGTCCCAAACTCCCTCATAAATGAATTACAGAATGCACTTGATATGGTATAAAGCTCTATATTAGCTAATTGGTCAACTTGAAATTTTCCTTTTGTACTCCAAGTCTATAGAGTCTCTATAGATGAAATAGCATGTGACTAATGATGAGAAACTTTTAATAGAGTTAAGTCGACTACCTCCTCTAACTAGATAAACTAGTCAATGAAACCAATGTAGATTGCCATAAAATGACAAAATTGAGATCTAATAGAAGGTTGCCTAAAAAACATAAGAGCAAATCATGAATCTAACATTATACAAGGGAGATTGAGACCCCAAAAGCTAAACCATTGGATGAATCAAAATTACAACTTGATGCGTTTTCAATTTTTAAACTTAGTTTAACTAAGTTAGCATTTGAGTTTAAATTCAAATTAGAATAAATGTGTTGTAATTTACCTTTAACTTTAAATTTTTCTAATTCATTAATTTAGGTAAGGTTATATTTTTTCTGGGGTTTAGTTATGATTGAATAACTTGTCCCATGCTTTAGTTGCCTATAAATATTACAAGTTCTTGCAATAAAATTCAATTCCAATTCTCCTAAAATCCTTTTCTCATCCTCTCTATTAATAGTTGGCCTCCGAGCAAGTACAACTTGCATTTATTTTCACCTCCATTGAAGCTTACCATCATCAAAATGTCCCCTCTATCCAATGTCATAGCAAGACAGAGCCACCAAAGCAGAGGCGCACAACATGATGTAGTTTATAGTGTATTCAATGTTTTTAAACACGCTTTGATGTGAGCTTTACATGCAAAGTGATGCGCATGGCGGCCGATTCACTTCGCTGAAGTGCGCTTTCAAGCGCTAAAGCAAATCGATTGGTTTGGTTCGCAGCTTAGTGAGAGGAAATAAATAGCGACTGAATTAATTTAGTTTGTTTTATGGAACTTGGGGCTTGATTAGTTTTTTATCCATTAAAATTTAGGTTTTATTTTGAGTTATAGGAATTTACTTCAATTTTTAAGTTGTTAATATTGCAACAATCTATTAGAAATTATTTGACATTTTAATTTGCATGTACACCCTTGTTGTTTGTCTCTAAGTTAAGTATTGCACCATATTCTTTTCTATTTTATATCAACTTTTAAGTCATGCTTTACATTTTATAATTGTTAATGAAGGTATTTATACATTAATAGTATTATATAACCTATAAGTGCTTTAGTTAGCAAAAGCACTGCTGCATTCTACGTCTTGAAGTAAAAATAAAGTCTTATGTATCGCATTGCACTTTGCGCTTTGATAACATTAGTGTACATGAAAATTGTCCAAATTTAATGAATTTGAAATACACCTATTTTAAACTACAAGATGAATTTCAAATTCACCACAACCTTACATTGCATTACATTTTCATCCAACCAAATGCCAAAATTTTAAAAACCTCTGCATTTAGGTTATTTTATAGTACAAATTCAGTGAACCAAACAACCCTAGATCAAAAAATGGAATCTTTTTAATACCTATTTCCTCATTATGTTCTTCTCCTTTGCTTCTAAGTTTTTTATGCTCAAGCTTATCCATGGCTACTTCTATAGATATGTATAATAATAGAGAAGTCATCTCTTTGAGAGAGGAGCTTATGAGAGCACTTGAACTTTTTATCCAAGAAACTTCCTCCTCTCTTTGCCTTCTATCAGAAACATCTTCTTATCTGGGGACCATGGCCGATGACAAGGCTGCCTATAATCTTCGCAATGAATTCACCCACCTCAACTTCCCCAATGTCGGTCACAACGTCGTCGGAAACGAGCTCCACTCCACCAACACAAAGCTTGAGGTTATTTTTAAGAACCTAAGGAACTCGTTGAAGCAACGGTTCTCTTCAATGGTAGATCGTTGATAGGCACTGTGGACAATAGCAAATCAAAGCTGTCTTCAAAAGGTGCAGTCTCTTCCTCTATATGGACAATGGAGACATCAGATTTTACAAAAGCTCCATGGAATGGATCTGAAAAATTTTTGCAGACAAATTATTCTCTGAATTGATTGGGATTTTGCTCTGTCTCAGTTGTTACTTATGTATTTGTTTCGTTTCATGATTCAACGCCAAAGAGGAACTTCTCTTTTTCAGCGAGAAAAATCAGTGGGGGCACTATTACTTTTCCATTGATTTTTTTCTACTTCATTAAGAGTAATAAAAGAAAAAAAGTAGTCATAGAAACAAAATGGTTTTAGGTGCAAAATCTTGGCCAAAGATTTAAGATGAGAATCGAGCAGTAAGTTCTTCAATAACTGATGACATCAAATTAAATATAATTTATATTTAAAATAATTGATACACATTATGAGTTAGAGCTGATAGTAGTCAAATGACATAAGGCCCTCTCTACAAATACCACTGTCGGCGTCGTTTTGTGCGTGAAGTGCCCGTAAGAAGCTGTCGGTCGCCTGAATCGGAATCCCGTCGCCAGCTTCGGAAGGATCCTTCAACGAAAAGAAAGGGAATCAACTCGACGCCATATTTTTCATAGTATGAATAGAAATAGCACATTCTGCTCAAGTCGTCATTTATCTCGAAAGATAAACACAAGACTGAGAGTGAGTGCTCAATCAAATAATCTAAGAAATATATGACGTTCGTTTAGTCTCATGAAATCATTTTATTTCTTGATAAATTCCCTTATTTAATATAGCAATTAAATAGGGTTTATTTTAAATAGCTGTTCGAACGCTTCTATAAGCGTGTTCTATAGTCAATTACATCTTAAACGACCGAAATCACTTAAGAAAACTCTCGATAAAAATCGTGAAATATTATCTTGCATGAGGTCAAAAGGATAGGACTTTTCAACGTAATCGGACAAAGAAGTGTGAAGAGGATTGTATCTCAAAATGGAACATTTTATTGTAGAATCCAAATGAGGAAGAACTAGTGGATGTCAAAGATCCGGAGCGAACCATCGGCGACTCCAAGCTATCCTATGATTCGACTTTGATTTAGAGATATTATTTAAAGGCTTCATCCCGCCAATTTTATTTAATTAGGGCTTACATTCGTGCGAAACGATCACACGAATAAATTGCAGAAGATGTGAGGATTTAGGTCGTAACGAACGACAACCCTGAATCCTAAACGAGTCTGGAGCTATATCAGACAATAGAGATATACAGTGCTCAACAAGAGGGTTGAGGATTGATGTCGCACTCAGGCGAACAATCTCGAAATCCCATGGATTGTTGTTTAATCACTAAGTGAGTTTACGAATGTTGTAGACGTGCTTTGCTTGTTGAAGATGGCATCTGCTGCTTCACCACAACTCCAAGCTCGCTTCTTAGTGAAGAGGTTGAGTTTGTAAGGATGACGAATCGAAATGTTTCAATCAGATGGCCTATGGTCGAGTTCTCCAAACATCCCATCAAGTATGTTTAAGTGTTATACAGATTTACAGTCAGGATATGTATATAGCACAGAGAGATAGTAATAGAAAGCATACGCAACGATGATATAACGTAACGTGCTACAACGAGAACAACATACGTAGAAGTAGACAGACAAGTGACGATACAATAAACAAGATAAAGATCAAAGATATGGATATAAAAGTGATACGTAAACATGATAAAGCATGTAAGCAGTAATGTATAAAAAAGATATGAACTAAGATAAAGATACTGATGCAGGAGTATAGAAGCATGTAACACGCTGCAACGTAAACAAACTCGGTATACTTGGGAGCCTGTTATTTTCTTTCGTACGCCGCGAAGTGTGCCACACGAAAGCCAAGCAAGAGAAATAAAAGGTCGTGGAAAACTCAAGAAAGCAAAGTGATCGACCCACAACTGAGAAGCTCGAGAAAAGTAGTAAAAGTCACCAAAACTCCGAGAAAATCCTAAAAAAGACCACGAGTCGCTCTATCAAAAATCAAATGAAAACCCGCAAAAACCGCAAAGACTCTGCTCGAGCTAGCTCAGAATCAGGCAGAAGATCGCTCGAAGGGTCGTCGAGCGCTACCTGGCCACACGAGTGTATAAAGCTCCGCTACTTCCAAAGAAAGCGTATCCAACTAAACCTAACTCGAGAGAGTGTTTCACCCAAGACTCGATAATCAACGAGTTGACAATCAAATTTTATAACGTAGTTTTGAATTTATATTTTTAAGCATGCATATGGATTTCGTACACGTCAAAAGAGAGTTTATCAATTTTTTTTATTGTGGTGGAAAGATATTTTTGTTGCGAAATGTAAGTATCGTATTTTTATCGTATTTTGAAAAATATAATCGTCCACGAGACGATCATTTCGTAGCAGTAAAGGATCGCTAACAATCCTGAAGGCACGACGTGCGCCCGCTCAGTAGCGGTGAACGATACCGTCATCCTACTGGCTCACCGGCCCCGAGCGAGTCCCGATGTCGTAGGATGGATATCATTCTACTCTATCACGGGCGGGCCTTTTGCATCATCGCCGTCATCGCCCCAAAACAAAACAAAACCAAAACCGACTCCGAGTGAAGCGGGGGAAAACGTGTTAAACAACGAAAAGGGTAAAAGAAGATTAACTCACCCCCGAACTTGGAGGGTCAGGACGACGGGTGAGTTAATTTAAAATTCCCCTAACACATGTAATAACGAGGCGTTAAAAAAATGAAATCGGCGAGTTCAACTCGAGATACGACACCACGAGCGATGTCGTCATTTTCTCGCTCGTAAGCACGATGCTCGATATCTCCTCTCAAACAGAGCAAAGAAGCAACTATAGGCTCATTTTTATCAATTCCCAATTCAAACACAAGCAGCAAACAAGCGCCACCATCACATCGCCCACCAACAAAAAGCGCTCTCTGCCAAGCCCCAACAAAAGCGGCAAGAACAAGTAAAGTTTCTATCCAACCTCAAAACTCACAAATCACATCACTGGACTCACTGCCAAGCCCCAAATCGAACCCAACTCCTTCCATAAACATAGAATCTGGCTCACCAAATGAGCACAAAGCCCAAATTTCACTAGTAGCCAAACCCGAGCACAAACCCGAGCCCACAACAAGCCTCCAAGTGAATCAAATGAATTATCCCAACTCCAATTACAAGCAGCCTTTAAAAAGCCAAATTCAAACTTCCATCGGGCAAGAAATCGAGCCACAACAAGGCCAAGAAAGCCACCTAACTCCAAACTACAACAAGCCTCCAACACAAAGTTAAACCCGAGCCATACATGGCTAGAAACCAAAGATAAAATCAAGTCATAAAGATTCCCCACTCAAAGCCAAAGCAAAAGAGAGCTAAGGGAGCCAAGCCCGAACCCGTATAGAATCGAACCCGAGCCATAGTCGGGCTGGGGAATAAGTTCCGCCTTGAATCAAAACATGGGTACAAGCAGTACTAATTGAAAATCGAGCCACACAGGGCCGAAATCCGGCTAGAATTAAGCTCAAAACAAAAGATGTAGCAAGACTCCAACAAAACCGAGCCACATAAAACCAAAACTAAGCTCGCATTTAAATTCGAACAACGAATATAACGAGACTTAACAAAACCCGAGCCATATGAGGCTAAAATCAACTTCAAACCATAGTTAAATCCAAATTCAATGTAAAGTCGAAGCAAATTCTCCTGAAAGCTCAATTAAAATGAAGCACATACATATCTTTAAAAGCTCAATTACTATATGCTTGCTAGCAAGAAAGAGCATAGAATGAACATGGAAATCTTTCAAATTAATTAATCATGCTTCGTGAAGAGCTAGATTTCCATATATTCAAGGCATAAAGCCACCACATGCTTGTAAACAAAGGTGAGCATAAAGAATTTCCAAACTAGCTAGCCATATCTTCATGAAAGATTAAAATGCAAGAGGCCCAAGAACAACATAAACCTCTCCAAGCCAAGCCTAAATTTTCTCTCTAGCATGCTCAATCGAAACCTTTTAGCCACATTTCAAATTGTAAAGAAAACATTCCCAAGCATTTATACAAGTATCACATTAGCATGTTGTTAGAAGAAGAAACCCATACGAATCGATATTTCAAGCAACTAAATAAGACTTTCCATAGCATACAAGTGCTTAACCGAAACTATGAACGAGGCAAACCGAGCGAAAGGCACAAGTGAAGCCTCCCTGGGCCAAAACCGAGAATAAGAAAGGGTGGAAGAGAGTTACCGGATTGCGTAGAACACACAGCAAGCAAACCGCAAGTACAAGAAACGATCCAACGACGAACTCCCTCTCTTCACAAAGCGTTTCGGGCCAACCACAATCCCACCCCAAATGGGGTTTAAATAGGCGGAGGAGGGAAGCAGAGGTCAAGAGCTCAACCTGCGAGGATCGGGCGCAAGTGGGATCGGCGGCAGATTGCGAGCAGGAGGGAGCAGAGCTCGGTAAGGACGCACGCACGAGGTGCCGCAAGTTGCTCGAGGGATAAGGATGGGGCCTATCACGAGCGGCTCGAGGAGCAAACGGCTGCCGAGAAGCACGCTCGAGCGCGGGAGGGACGAAGGTTCCAGGGAACTCGCGCAGGAGAGACGAAGGCACCGGTCGAGCGTGAGGAGAGTTAGGGCAGAGGGTTTAATTTTAAAATAGGTTTTAGAATATCTTTTTTTGTTTTATTTTTATTATTTAAATTAAAACTTAAATTACAAGTTTCGCCCCCGACAGGCTATCGTCGCAAACTTAACGTCAATTTTAAGTGAAATTGACGTTCCGGACGCATCGGCGCAGTCCGTTTCGTCATCCGAGGTCGTCTGAGCAACCTCGTCGACAAGCGCGTCAAAATTGCGTCGAAATTTAGTATCGTCGCAAAATTTTAACTCGAGCTCGATCGATCCGAATGATGTAAGTGTGTAAGACGTGCATGCGCCGTCCTAATGTCCGAGGTCCTATAGGGACTCGATCTGAACTCCTGACATCAATTTCGACAGGCTATAGACTAGCGGTACGGAATCTCGTACAGGATTTCAAAGAGTAACGAAGTGGCTTCCAGACACTCTAAAACGAGGTGGGTCCCATCGCTAGGAATCTAGGATCGTCGGGGAAGCTCCTGAGGCTAGAATCCTAAATCTAGGAGGAATACTAAACCTCGACAAAAAGTGAGGTCAACAACCACTTAAATTTATGTCCACTCCCTACAGATATCACTTAAATACTACCTCCCTTACAAACTAACATTGTATTCACAAAGCAAAAATAGTCATTGCACATAAGATAACATTGCTAAGAACAAAAAAAGAAAAGGCAGAAAACCCCAAAAAAATGAATAGTGAACTACATTTTCCATATCATCGTAGTGTAAAAATAGGAATATCATTAATAATTCAAGATTTGCAATAAGCAGATCACCTAAGAAGTCGATTGACGTTCCATCTTCAATAGTGCCCTCTGAAATAGAAGCTCCCAAATCTAGGAGTAACTGCACACTCTCAAAATGCCCATTCAAAGCTGCCATATGAAGAGCAGTGATGCCTCCATCCGCCTTTTTGTTGATTACCTCAAGCAAGGGACTACTACAAATTTTCAATGTGTAAAGCTTGCAGTTCCACCAAAGAGGTATCAAGAAGAAAGAATAAAATCAACCTACCCTTCATCAAATTCTACCATGGAATCATCACTGTTTGACCTCCTCATAATGTTCCAAAAGCTAGGTAAGCTTGGAACGTAATCAACAAGGAGAAGACGAATGCAACGACTGTGACCATTTAGAGCTGCAAAGTGAAGAGCTGTTCCTCCATTGATATAATCTGCTCTGTGAATCTATTTTAAAATGAAACAAGAACTCAAAGCCATAATTATAACAAATAAAAAATAAGGAAAAAGAGATGAGGAAAACTCACATTAGCCTTGAAAAGCATTAGAATTTGAACAACCTCCCATTGACCAAATTGACAAGCTTGCATCAAAGCAGTCTGTGAATGACACAAAAAAGTGATAAGCTTGAAATTATTCAGAATTTTTATTCAATAGATAAAATCTAAGCATATATACACTATGTTCAGGTGCGGAACTAAGTTATATCCTGGGTAGGCAACTGCCCCCTGAAATTTTCAATTTCTCTATATTTAGTAAAATTTAATATTTTTATATGTACTTCAGGCAATTTAGTAATTTAACTCTTCTGTTTTTTTTTTTTTTGCCCAATACTTAAAAACATTTAGTCAACTGGTGATTTTGCCCGCCCTAAAAACTAATGCTAGTTCCGCCCCTAATCATATTCTAGCAAAAACATCATTAAAATAATATATGCTTCATATGCAAAGCTTATTGAACACTAAAATGCTAAAATAACCTCATTTCACCACAAATATTAAGCGTAAAATCTATGAATAGGTTTAACCAAAGCATAAATTGAATTACCATATTTATTAATAAACCTTCCATGATATCAACCAATAAACAAGAACACCATCAGATAATAAAACAAGTATCAAAACAAGAAATAGTGAAAAAATGACCTGCCCCCGGAAGTTCTTCAGATTAATATCCACACCAGACTCAAGCAACAGCGACACAATCTACATAAGGTGTTCAAGATTTACTGAAGACATTAATTCCCTTAACTTCATACTTGGAACAAAGAAGACGAGAATTTTGAGAAATTTACCTCATGGTGACCCTGTGCAGCAGAATGATGAAGGGGAGAATTCCGTACCCCGAAGGTAGAATACCTAGCAAGCCGAGGATTATATTCCAACAGAGCTTTTGCTTCCAGAAAATCCCCGTCTCTTGCAGCAGACACCAATCTCTCTCCAGACGCCGAACACCCAAATGAATTTCCCATGATGCTTAGAAATCTCATGTTCGTCAAACAATCACAAACCTAGCTTCAATTGAAACATATCTTCCCCCTCCTGCCCAAAACATCCTGATTTTCTAACAGCCAATTGCGCAGGATTACCCAAGAAAAAAAAAACATGGAGGATCTTTCACAGATTCTTTCTAAAGCAATTCAAGAATTGAGAAAAGAAACTCAAGGCAAGACAGAGACTCTTCTTCCAGCACACAAAGAACCACTTTCCTGCGGAAGATAACGTAATCTAAATCGGAGAATTGAACCATTTCTCCATAAATTCAAGAGCACAGATCCTCCAAGTCGTCGGCATTTTTTGGTTAAGCTAAAATTAGATCAAGCTTTCAAGATGGCGATGGCCGAACAGTGGCCGGGCGAGATATATAGTAAACGGCTTTCCTCCCATAAAATAAGCGCCAGCTTCCAAAACCTCACAAGAAATCGAAAAAGGAGTCAGGAAGCTACAAGGGGAAGGGAAGTAAAGTAGGTGTTCCATTTTAAATTTTGGATTGATTGGAAGGATAGGGTAAGAAAAAATAAATAATTGAGAGAGAAGAAGAAGAACATTTTTACAACCCAATACTTATAATTTATATTACTTTTTATTGGCACTATTCAAATTATAAAAAAAATTATGAAAATTTACATAAATAGCACTCAATATTTATGTATTTACATATCTCATACTCAAGCGAAATTTTTACATCCGGACGACGTACGCAGAGCCAATAATATCACTCCCTCACCCCAAAAGTGTATGGGGTGAGGGCCCACTTTAATTTTTTTTTTTTTCAAAAAAAATTCTGATTAGACAACGTACGCAACTCTGTGTACGTCGTCCGGATGTAAAAATTTCGACATACTCAAACTTTGATTTTAACTTCTTAAGCACCTTTACGCATGAAAATGTGAATTACAGGAATCCACATTTTCATACATAGAGAAAGAAGATTTGGCTGTAAAAATTAAAGTTTTGAGGGTGAGATATGCAAATGCATAATAATTAGGTGATATGCATGTAAATTCCCCAAAAGATTATGGAAGATTTACATACATATCACTCAATTCTATGTACTTACATATGCAGCAACTAAACTCTAGTTTAAAGGTGATATTTTTTTTTATTTGATATGAAAGATTTGTATGATATAAATGTAAAAAAAAGCAAAATTTAGGCGTTAGATATATAATTTCATAAGAATGAGTGGTATGCATGTAAATGCCCCCAAAAATTATTTAGCAAAAACACAAAATTTTGCTAAAGGTTGATCCTAGAGAACCACAAAAGATTGAATCTTAGTTTAATTCAACTTAATTTGATTGAATCAGTGCCCAATTGACTCTTATTAATTTTTATTTTTGTTTATTTATTTATTAGTAGAAGTTGTTTAACCGTCGCTATTTTTTAGACCTTAACATTATTTTGGTGTAGTAGATTCAATGGAGTCAAGTAGATTAGTTAGGAATTAGGATATTTCTAAATAGATTTCTATTTATAAATGGATCACTTATTGAATTCATTTAGCATACTATAACATAATTAACTTGTTATGAGTTGTTCCATATCCCTTTCAATCATAAGTTTAATCCAATTTTAATTAATAAACTGATTAGAACTTGACCTTAGGATGGCTTCAATATCCTAATTAATTTAGAAACGCCACTGGATGAGATCTTAATCATTTACTTCCAATTTAATTTGTTTTAGAAAAGTTTGGCCTTATTGGGGACTAGGATAGACCTAACTCATCGTTAACCCTAATAAATCCAACTGGCCTCAGTTGCTGGCGTAAACAATAATTTCTTCCTCATTATTTAATGACATGCTTGTGCGCTATAATTAATCATTAGGCATCTTGACTTGGGATCCTATTTTTAAAGTATTGAAAGTGTCACGTTGATAAATTTAGCAAAACAAGCGTTATACCAAATGGTTCATGACAATTCCTCAATTATAGATTAATCTTTCAACATTTAAGTGTCTTGATGACCTCAAAATTGGGTGAACTTGGGCTTTTTGGATTATTCTCATCGAGCCGCTCAATTTTTATTATGAGAATGCTAAATTTTGTGATCGTTCGTCCCTTCAATTAATATTTTGAATCTTCCAATTATCACGTGAACTTTTTGGCAACATCAATAACAAATTGAAAAGATATGGGACAAGTTCAATATGATGGTTATTATATATGAATAAATGTTTGATAAGTTAAATACATATATTGTTTCTTCTCTTTAGACTATCTAATCATTAAGGCTAAATTCTAAAGAGGAAAAGTATTACATCGCTACAAAGTCCTCTAAGCTTCAATCATTGGATTGCTCAGACATGATACATGGAATCATCTAAGTAAGAATAAATATTGCACATGTAGTTACACTTGTTGAAACATAAGCCTAATTTTAAAAAATTAATAATAAAAATAAATAAATAAATCTTAGAAATTATGTAGTGGATCATGTGCTATCTCAAAAGTATACTTAACTATACACTAACTTTAAAAAGGATAGATATAAAAGTTGCAAGAATGTGATGATTCATATCTAGGAAGTGATCTTTATAAATAAGGAATCATTGTATCTCTCTCTCTCTCCCCCCCCCCCCCTATTTTACACTTTTTTTTTGGGTGTGATTTACAGATAATGAAAAGGAGATGATGAAGATTAACCATTCACACTCTATTTATAGAAAATAGAGCACGTAAATCAAGAGTACAATTATTAAATCATTGATTTGTCATAAATGATTTCTTTTTTTTGCATTAAATTGTTTTGTTCTTATTTCATCATGAATTTCAAGAAGGTAATAGGAAACTAAATATGTATGCAAGAAAGTGCAACACAAATCTCAAGAAGATCTAATGATACAAAAGAGATAAGGCATATTAAACTAGGGCCTACCAACAGGTGGCTCGAAGGCCCAATTATTTGGTCTGAGGAATCAAGACCAAGACTAACCAAGGCAAATAAACAGCCTGAACATAGGTAGTTTGATTGGAAATGAAGGGGGATCCAAGCCATTCCCCACGATAAAACCAACCTAAAGGAGAAGCTAACCCCTCGGTGTCCTATACTTCTATCAGAGGCATCAAAAAGTCTCCCTGAAGAACATCAAGAATCAGCAAGATAAGTCTTAGACATCCCTCAAGACCTGTTCATCTAAAGGCAACTGTATATTGAATTAAGGTTATTTACCATTTACGTGATCGCCTTGCTCTGCTCTCTCGATAAGAGGCCATACTTGACCAATCCATGGGCTCGACTTAGTCAATCGAGTTAATCTTGTTGACTCCTTGCCAGAAAGGGCCAACCAACTGAAATCATTAAACCTCAATGATTGACATCTCAACCTAACTTGGTTGACCATCGAGCCTCATTGGCTTACTCAACCGACAATACTCACCAAGCTTAAGCGACCTACAATGCCTACTAAGGGCTTGCCAGTCTAGCCAGTTGAACCTTACAGTCAGACTCTGGGCACAAATATGTAAATATCTATAATATCTTATACAGTCTCCTCTAAAAGTAGGGGCATAAAATGTAATTTCACATACAATACACTTTTTCTATAAATAGGGGATCATTCTATAAATAAAAAAATTATACTCCTCTCTAAAATTATTATTCATTATTATGTATGTTTCTCTTTCTTTTTTGTTCTATACTTTATTTGTTGGGTGTTATTCACAACAAATTCAGATTCAACAAATATATATATATATATATATATATATATATATATATATAGAGGCCGAACCAACCGATGTTTTAGAGAGGGGGCTCATGTTTTAGAGAGGGGGTAAATAATTCAAAATAGATTATTCTATTTCAAGTAAGTGAATAGTATTTCATTTAAAATTTGTGAGATTTCTAGATAGAATTGGGAGAAGAAATTGAATTGAGAGAATTTTTCTTTATTTTTCTCTAAATCAATAGGAACATATTACAACCTATATTTATAACCTAAAATGTGAAACAAATTAAAGAAATTTCTAAACATAAAAAAGAATAAAATCTGACCTAATCCTGATAAGAAATTATTAGGTGAATAACTTCTAATAATTACAGATTAATTTTCTCCTAATAATTATGAAAATTTTGTAATAATTACAGAGTAACTGTCTCTTCATAATTACGAAGATTCTACACTCTCTCTCAAATTGATGTTGACTGATCAAGAAACATCAATTTGCCACCAAGAAACTGATAACATTGTTAGGACCAAAAATCCTCAAGCAGTGAGCGTCGAAGCGTGAGAGCGTCGGCGTCGGCAGTGTCAGAGCCGAGAGCGTCGTTGCGAGAGTCGCCGGGTGCATGAGTGCCGAAACCGAGAGTGCCGAAGCAGAGAGTGTCGAGGTCATGAGTGCCGACGCCAAGAATGTCCGGATTGAGACGGCTGAAGAGGCTAGCTTGCCCTTGACGTGACTTCAGACATTTTAAAGAGGAAGGTCGGAGGAATTGCTCGTGCCGGCTTACCTTATATTACGAGCAGATGAAGCCGAATGAGCAGGTGCGACAATCCAAAGGGGTGAAATCCACAAAGTATTGGCAGGGCGGGAAGCCCCGAGCGGTTCTAGAGGAGTCGGTTATGGAGGTGCGACGAAACATAGTTTCACGCTACAGGAGCAAGGAGTTCGCATGGCGAGACGAGCCCGGCGAGACTTTCAAAGGTTTTTCGTGGAAGAGGTGGAAGATGGACAACCAATGCAAGTCTTCGAAGATGACAAAGATTCAGACCTGAAATATTTGACCTAGCTCTGGGCTCTTGCGGCAGACGAGTTCGCTGATTGCGACGGGAAAGGAAATCGACGGATCGGGGTTTCGATCTTGAGCAATCAAAGGAGGGATCCGGGATCCTGCTAGAAGTTCGCGTGAGAGAGGGCTAGGGCCGGCGAGATCTGGACGTCGACGTCAAGGAAGACCTGCGACACATCTTTGGCGAGTGCCGAATGGCCCGTGAGAAGTACCAGCTGAGGAGATTAAAGGCCGAAGTCCTTGCGAGAAACCTTGGGTAGGGGTTTTGGCGGCAGAGGAGGACGTCGCCGGCGATGATCGAAGGGTCGGCGAGGGCCGAAGGGCCGGCGAGGACCGAAAGGCCGGCGAAGAAGAGCGGCGCGACGAAGCGATGTGGGCTAGGGCTCTAATTGAAGCAAGGATGGCCTTGAGGAATTTCGGCTGCCTGCAAGGATTTGGATTGCCGTGATAAGAGGTTTTCCACTGCAAATTAAGGTGATTGAGGGCGTGCAATTTTAGGATTCACATGCAGGAAATATCCGAATAACAGAAAAAAAAAATCTGGAGGGATGAAAAGGATTTGATGGCAGTGGAGTTTCTGCAAAAAAAGCTCTGGAGGAGGGCTTGATCCAAAAAAAGGCTCCAGAAGGTCTGTTGCAGGAAAAGTTACAGAGAAAAGCTTGCTGCCAGAAAAAGTTTCGGTGTAAGCTTGTTGCATGAAAAGTTAGTCCTACTGCAGAAAAGTTTCAGAGAATGTTTGCTACATAAAAAAGTTCTGGAAGGCTTATTGAAGAAAAAAGGTTATGGAAGAGGAAGATCAGCTCGGCACGAGGCAGCCGAAGCGAACAAAGCAGACCGAGACGAAGCAGTCGAAGCGAGCGGAGGACGAAGTAGTCTGATGGCGCCAGAGTCGAAGGTCGACGATGTCGTTAACGAAGGAGATGAAGACGGACGAAGATGCCGCAGAACTCAAATAAGAGGACAGAGGAACACTCCTGACGAGCAGACGAATGCTCCCGACGAGCAGACGAACGCTCCCGACGAGCATAAGAAGACGAAGGTGGAATTCCTCCCTTCCAGCTGTAAGGCAGACGGGAATGGAGTCTTGAGGTCCTCTCCAAAGATTATCTGTCGTTAGGGAAAAAATTTGGCTTTGATACCATATGAGATTTCAAGATATAATTGAGAGAACAGATTGAATTGAGAGAATTTTTCTTTATTTTTCTCTAAATCAATAGAACATATTACAACCTATATTTATATTCTAAAACGTGAAACAAATTAAGGTAATTTCTAAACAGAGAAATAAATAAAATTTGACCTAATATTGATAAGTAATTATTAGGTGAATAACTCTTAATAATTATAAAATAATTTTCTCCAAATAATTATTATGATTCTGTAATAATTATAGAGTGATTGCCTCTTCATAATTACGAAGATTCTACAAAATTAAATCTCATAGTTTTGTTATCGTGTGCAATACTGAACAATAAAGGTGAAATTTGGAACGTCAACATGCACTTCGAATAATATATTATATTTAAACTAACAATTTCGACCATATAATAATAATGTAACAAGAAATTTATAAAGAAAAATCTTAAGCATAATCAGGCTTCTGATTTTATTAAAAAAAATCATAGAATAAGCACTCAAAATTAAGAAAAAATATATAATATTGTGCAAACGTGCCTAGAGACGGGGCAGGCTATTGGGACAAGAGGGCGCAATTTAATTTTTAGAAGGGACAAATTATAAAATTATTCATCATACAAATATTCATAGCTTTCAACTAAAAAATGTCGTATGCAATGAATATTATAAAAACCTGAATTAAAATATGATCCAATTTTCTACCCAAGTTTGAGAATATGGCGGAGGTGACTTGCTCCCTTTCAAATAAAAACAAATGGCTTAATAAGTATTGGCTTCACTCTCAAGTAAAAACAAAAGGCTTAATCGGTTGTCTTGGATTCACCCCCTTCTTGACTGCAGTGATTGGACAATATTAGCTAAGGCCGGCTAATAGATTCTGGGCATCAGCATGGCCAGCTAGCAATAGAAGGACGAGACATTTTGGTCTGAACATAGTGTGGGTCAGGTCGGGTCAGGTCAGATTGGAATAGCTGCTGACGAATCTGTCCAAGCAACTGATGAATCTAGCTCGGAGTCCTGGTTCGGCTCCTCGGCTTGAAATCTTGCTCTGATTATGTTGGATTGGATTGAAATGACTCAAAATGAATTAAAAATTAGATTTACATGCATAATCAAATTGTAATGCATTTATACAGTTAATATTTAAATGTTTATTTAACAGGTTTATCCTTAAAGTGCACCAAAATTTGTGGGTTAGATGAGGTTGGTCGGTCCGGTCAGATGATTAAGGCTGTGAATTTTGCTCGAACTTTATTTATCGCTCGAATATTAATTCAAATTTTGACTCAGATTGAGACTGGATTGAAATAAACGAGCAGAGTTACAAGATAAAATTTTGGATTGAATTTTTTTCGAGCCAATCCCGGCTCGGCTTGACATCAGATGTTTTAAAACCCTAAAGATGTTAGGGCATTGAATTTAGCAAATTTAGCTCGACGTTTGTTAATTGTTAAAAAATTGATTCTGAATTTGGCTTGTATCAAGATCAGATCGAAATAAATGAGCCGAGCTTCAAGTCAAAATTTTGGATCAAATTCTGATCGAGCCGACTTCAGCTCTCCTCAAAATCGGATCCATAAAGACCCTATCTGGGAGTCAAAAATTCAATCACGATGGGTTGGGTAAGAATATTTTCAAACGTAGGATAGGAATATATTGATCTAATTTGTGAGGCGATCGGGTTAGATCGGGCCACCCAATCCCTGAAGCGTGCGCTTTGTCCATAGCGGTTTAGACTAACCAGTCTTCACCTGAAAGGTCTACAATGTCCTTTGGACTTGCTTATAGTGCTGGGCCCGCCCATGAAAGGTTAATTTAGTGGGAATCTGTGGATCATATCTTTAGCAATTAAATTTATGAGAAGTCGTACTCAAACTCGCTCTCAAGTCCCTTGCACAAATAATAATTAATCGAATCATCACGCCTGATGTGTGAAATAATGATTTTAAAAAAAAAGAAAACTTAGGTCTTCTAAATCACAATTTATAACTTTAATGAGTCAGATTTAGAAATATCTAAACTCCAATTTCGATGAATTTACAGTCAATTTTGGACATTTCAACGAAGCCCAAAAAAATTGAAGGGGAACCAATTCGAACACAATTTTTAGTACTTTAAATGGATTACTAATTAATAATATCGCTTCAATGAAAACTCTGAAACACGCCTAGAGATCTAGACAAACCCTTGATCTTGTTAAAACCTGACCACGGCTATTGGGTTGTTGGCCTCTAACCACCACCTTCGAGGCACCATCGACTGGCCATTGTTGTCGACACATCATCACGAAGTTGTTGATCGCTCGTTGTCGTTGGACCGTTGTAGCCTAATCACCATGGTCAGAACCCTACCACCTAACCACCATCGTCAAACCGCCACTGCCAAATCATCATTGTTAGATTGATAACACTAGTACAACTTTCTCAAATGATCATTGCCTGCTCATCATTGTCGAATTACTACCATCCAAAAATAACAATCATACCACTATCATTAGCCCATCATGCATGACTATTGTTTTCAGAGCATCCTTGTATGATCATCATTATCATACTACAACCGTCGTACTAATTCAAGTCATTCATTATTGTCTGATAGTTACTACACATGTCATCATTCATTCCCCATAATTAGACTAGACTGTCAACATTATTCTTAGACCATTGTTGTCCAAACATTGCTTTTGAATGATCACCAAATGTTTGGTTATGGTTGACCTTATAGTCTGTCTATGATTGCTTTATCATTGGTGATCATCTATAATCACTAGATTTTCATCACCCATTATGTTCACTTGACCAGCATTGCCTGATTATTGACATTGACTGTAGTTATCCAACCTCTATCACTTGTCAAAAGTCACATAAACTCTACTTTCTGGCTAGAATCATTTAACTATTATTACTCGACTATATTTACCTTACTATCATTGCCCAATTATGCTTACCAAAACCTTGTCATATCTTTATTTTTATCTGACATCATTTGATTAGGGTCATCTGACCATCATTGCACATCCATGGATGCCCAAACAACACTGCACAACATTGCATCACTATGGTCATCTAATCATCATCACCCAAGCAAGGTTTCTGATATCACCCATGTACAACCTAGTCATTATCACTTAATTACAATCATTCGATCACTAGCATATGACTACAACCAACAAAATTTTATATTTAATTTAAACTACCCAACCTCTATCATTTGGGTACAATCATATGACCATCAATACTCAACTATGACTGTCTAGGCATCATTTCTTAATTATAGTTTCATAGCTGTTAAATCCTAATTTACCTTTTGAAATACACACCCCGAGAGTTAGAGCTGAGAAGAGAGAAAATTGAGACAGTAGATCGCGTGAGAGAGTCGAAAGTTTTTCTTCCCCATTTCATTCATGTTTTGACCTCCTACTTATAGGGGTCTAAAAATTATAGTTATAAAAGAGAGGGAAGAGTTATAGTAACTACCTAAATAACTGAATCGACGTGTCTATCGAGTTAAAAATATATTTATAATAGAAGTAAAACATAATGCTTTGTTGATCGTTGGAGGCTTCGAGTTCGATCAATTATGTTAGTCCATCACTTACAAAATCATTACCGTTGAGGGAATCCGTAGATGGATCATAGGTTTTCATTAGATTTTGGTGAGAAATCAATCGGTTGATGGATTTATCGACTAGGTTCGCCGGCTAGGTCTGCCGGTTGATATGCATTGGTTGATCCTGCTATGCAGTCGATCGACTGCTGGCCAATCTGGATCACGCCTTTTGGCTCAGACTTTGATAGTTGGAGGCTCCATCCTAGCCGCTAGATCCCTTACAGATTCATCTTGACATTTTTACTATATATATACTTGTTCATTAATTTCCCTGCTCCTTGATAATGATAGTTGTGATATGGAAAAAAATTATTAAGTAGTAAACGACACAGTATACAAATGAACTACTTTAATAATTAATTCTTCATTGTATATAAGCTTAGTGCTCCCTATAAAAAGGGTATGAAAGCTTTGATTTTTCATATTTCATTCAATATCTCTCCCGATCTTCCTAGTGACATCATGGTTGATGGTTTGAGCAAGAAGAACACTAGCATTTGACTTTTGACTTTGGAAGGCTTTCACTTTCCTGTACCTGTCGCAACCGAAATGAAAACAAAAAAAGTTATAAGGAAAAAAAAGTGGTTGACCAAGTTGTTTCTTTGGAAGGTCCTGACATTATGCCTCAAAGAAATCTCTAATAAAACTCTTGATCACAGAAAAATACATTAAAAAATTCATATATATTTTTGATGAAATTGCACTTTAAAGAAAGGTATTTTCTTTATTTTACTGCATGAACGAAGATTTATAAGTGATGGAAGCAAAAAGCATGAAATAGAGCGAATTTGGATAAAAAAGGAAGAAATTCATGCAAAATGAACTAAGTCGCCGACGGCGAGATCAAGGCCGCCGACGGCGAGATCATGAGGAGAATTTCTGAAGGAATTATAACTACCTCGCCGACAGCTAGCCCGAGCCCGCTGACAGCGAGATCGCGCGGTTTGAAGACCTTCTAGAAGCATCGCTGACGGCGAGGTCATTTCCCGCCGACGGCGAGACAGTTCAAAATGCAAATACATTAAACCTAGACGCTTTTTGAAGAGGTGTTTAAGCATCCCTTGGACCTTTGCCTACCTCTATAAATAGAGGACAAATTTTAGTATGTGGTGTGTCTTTTGTGTGTCTTTTGTGTGTCTTTTGGGTGTCATTTGTGTGTGTGTCTGGAGTCTTAAGTGAGTTTATTTAGAGAGTCTTAGTGAATCTTTAGTGAGTTAGAAGTGTGTTGTACTAGAAGGAAAAGTCAAAGGAACTTGATGAGTCGCTTGGGAGGAAATTAAGATAAGTATATTTGTTTATTGTTGTTAACTTTAAATGAAATTCATGTTTTGTCTTATTCTCATGCATTCTGAGTAGTTTTCTTAATCTTTCTCCTTGTTTATGAAAATTATGCGAATTGATGAAATTAAATAGAAGTACCTAATAAATTAAAATAAGTTGTGATAATTTTTACTTAAAACTTAATTTACTTTCAATTTGACCAATTGATTTGTTAAAATATGTTGAATTATCAACTATAGTAAAAATTACATCCAATATTCAGGAAAGTCAAAAGCCTTGGAAGGAGGGTGCAAATAAATATGGAAATATTATTTATCGGACATAGAATTGGACATTTTAGTGTGACAGACTAAAATATTCAATTTGGTTCTATTGTTTGAGAGCCGAAGTGTAGATGTTAGCTCTCATGCGAGGGGAACGTGGGAGCTACGAAGTGGCGACTAGATCCTCCCCAAGCTCAACCGTGGATTCGCAATCAAACATAGGATTAGTCAATGTTTTTTGCACCTCGGACCAAAGGGTAAAGAATAGGAATTCTCCTATTTGTCACAATACAATTCAAAAATTCTATTTAGATTCATCATTCACTTAATTTTCTAAAAACAAGGAGAATGATACTTTTTCTGAATTATTTAAATCAACTTTATTTCAAGCATTAGTTTACTTAGTTTGTTGTAGTTACTTAAAATTTCCGATTATTATTAGTAAGTAATTCTTTTAAATTTTAGCTGATACAAATCTGTTAAAAACCTCCCTGTGGGATCGATAACCAGGACTCCACTAGAGCTCTGTATTACTTGATACGATACATATACTTGCATAAAATCCACATTAAACATTCAATCATAAAATCATATATATATATATTAAAGCGGAGTCAACTTTTTGGCGCCGTTGCTATTAACATAATTTGCAAACATATAAAAAGTGGGTCAACGCCCTCAACAGAAAGTTCAGACTGCTGGTCCAAACATGGGTGTCATTGTGGAGGAAAACCAGTGAGTCATCCCACTTGTCGAAAGAATTGAGGGTGGTCCAAGGAGGTTGCAAGAAAAAACGGTTGTCAATTATCCTCCGCCCCCTCTGCTGAATGTGGATAGAGTTCTCCCGACTCATGAAACATACAAATTCTAAATTAGACTTTCTGAATTAAACAAATATTTGGGTATGTGAACTTTTCCTTTCTTTATAAGTCCTTACTAATTCATTGACATTACTCCTAATGCAGATGATTCGGCTGCACCGGAGATTTGCACTGATGGCGGTCCATATCAAAGAACATCATTGTTGATTATGCCCCAACACTTGCATCCAAATGGCAAAATCCATTCACTGCACCTCTTCAGTTGACCGATCAAGTGTGTTCCGGTCGATCGACCAATTCAGCAATTCCCAACAAGAGCATTTGGAGAGCTAATAGCTTTCCTCCAGCTCAATGGAGCACCGCATGAGGGAGATGGTTGGTCCTTTAACAAAGGTGGTCAGAGAGCCTATTGGTGTTCCTGTGCATGTTGTTGACTACGTAAGATTGGAGGCCGAGTTTGTTGAACTTCAAAGCGCATTGAGTGATGTACGGGCTGAGTTAGGGATCATTCATGAGTCGATCATTTTGAGTAAATTCCATCAAGACGTTGACTGAATGAAGTAAATTAGGTTGGGCGGAGAGTTCATCTTTTCATATGATGCTTTAGAAGGGATATGGGTTGGGTCAGATCTGGGTTAGGTTAGGCATGTATTAGGTTTGAGCTTGGTTAGACCTGGGTTAGATTAGGTTTTAGGTCAAGTATGGGTTGAGTCAGACCTAGTCTAGGTTAAGTTTAGATTTTGGGCTAAGTGTGTTTGGCTTTGGCCGGGTAAACCCAAGCCTAATCCAAGGCCTTTGAGTTGATTGGAATAGGGTTAAAACTTTTAAACAAAAAAAATCTTAATTTAAGAGAGGAAGGAAGGAGAATTTATTGGGAGGGGAGGAGGCTCATCGGAGGAGGAAGAAGCTCATCGGAATATCTTCTTTGTTCTCCCTCTACACTTCTTCTTACTCTACAAACAATGCCCATACAGTGCAAAAAGGTCCAAGTCGAGTGTCAGAGACCTCCTTCTATAGGTGGGGAAGGCAGTGGTAGAGCCGCCTAGATTCGTCTGATAAGGCGGCGAGTCGACGATGATGAACAGTCCGACAGTTGAAGAGCTCTGGTGAAAGGGCACGACGATTTTGTCCTGATCTATTGGTGAAAGCCACGGGTCGCTGAAATGTGAAGTTAGTTTGTCTGGGCGTGGTCATACTCGGGCCTGGCGTGACCCCGTTGAAGTACTTTGGGTTATAGTCACGCCTATGACCATGCCAAAATACTTTGGGGCGTGGTCACGCCCAGGCTTGGCATGACCATAGGCCAAAAAAATGGGCAGGTTCCCTTTTGTTCAATCTTACTGCGTCGGATCAAGGGGTGATGTCCATGCAAGTTCTATGTGACCAAAAATGAGGTCAACGCTTGCATGCAAGCTCATGCTCCTAGCATGCTCTGTGGTTATTCTGTTCATGCGCTCAACAACATCATTTTGATGCGGTGTTCTTGGGACAACGAACTCATGCCTGAGCCCCTCTGTAGCACATAAATTCATGAACTTCTGATCATGGTACTCACCCCTATTATCTGATCCGAGACACTTTAGCTTCAAGTCTGTCTCATTTTCTACCATAGCCTTCCACTTCTTAAAAACTTCAAATATATCATATTTTTGTTTTAAGAAATAAACACATACATTTCTCATGTGATCATCAATGAACATGGCAAAATAGCGGGCCTTTAATAAAATAAACTGGAGTAAGACCCTAAAGTTAGTATGCACTAAATCTAGTTACTTTGATTTCACCACTGACCCGCTCATAGACAATGAAACTTTCTTTTATTTACCATAAATACAATCCTCAAAGAAATCTGGATCAACTGATTTCAAACCCTGAAGTTCATTCTTTGAAAGTAGGGATTTCATACGCTCATATGGCCAAACCTATGGTGCCACATACCTATATCCGCCCTGTTTCCAAGCACATTAATGAAATCCCTAATTCCCCCTCGTCACCTTCAAACAAACACTTGTGAAAGTAGTTAGGAGTCCTAACTTTAATAGCTGGCTCATAGAGATGAGATTTCTTTTTAAACTTGGAACACATCTGACATTAGTAAGCTTCCATACACTTCTATTCTGCAACTTGATATCAAAATTACTCTTTTCTACTATACTACAAGTTTTGTTATCTCACAAATAAACCTTCCATTGATCACTCTAAGTGTAGTTTTTTAAATCCCACTTTATTGGCGCAAGAAAAGAGGCATCTGAATCTACTATCCAAGATTCAGTGCTGACTGGGGATAGCACGAGGGAGTTATTTTGGATTTCACCAGTAGAGACATTGGTCTAGTAACTACTTTCTTTTCCTTCACCGCCAACTTTCCTTAGAGATTTATAGTCCTTCTTAGAATGCCCTTCCTTATCGTAGTTCCAGCATTCTCATCAACTTGACTTAGGCTTTCCTTCTTGGACTTGAATCTATCTCTGCTTATATTTTTGCCTAGATTCCTTCCTCTGTTATTAACATTCAATGCATAATTTGAAGATTCACCTTACACTACTTTTCTGTGAATTTCTTGATTCAACCTCAAATCAACGATATCATCAAATTTCAACTTCAAAGTCCCAAAAGAATTACTCACTGTCATTACCAAACCATCCCAACTATTCACAATGAAGATCAGTGCTCTGACCTCATCATCACACTTGATCCCCACATAACATAACTGGCTCTTCACAGTGTTGAAGTTATTGAGACACTTTACCACTAAACTGCCTTCCACTATCTTTATATTGAATAAATTCTTCTTCATAAAAACTTTATTGGAAGCAGAATATTTTTCATACATCTGTGCTGCCATGAGATCCATTATAGTTTTCTCATTCAAATTTTTGGCTGCAATATATAACTAGATCAAACGAAATGTTATTTGATCCAATACCTCTATAGTCATGGACTTAGGCTTCCTTGTGATTCCTTATAGTGGCAATATTCTTTTATAGTACAACAAATTCTCCATCTGTATCTTCCAGAAAGCAAAGTTCATCCCATTGAACTTCTCCACTTTGAACATCACTTCTTTGGTCATTCCTCCCACTTGAATCGAACATTTGTTCTAATACCAATTTGATAGAAAATTCCAAAGAACAATTCCCAACTTTATCGGGGTTTAGAATCAATTAGAAACTATACCACACTTTTAAATAACGAGTTCATAAAAGATGTGAGAAAACCAAAACAAAATTATGAATGAAAGCATAATGAAAGCAACTAGAAAAGCACATAAGAATATATGTGGAATAACCTGAGAAAAAGAAAAAACTACGAAGCCACACCACTAGAGATTTCACTATGAAATTCAGAAAGTTTTAGAAAAAAACTCACATAAGTTTCCTCTCTATACAAAAAACTTTACAAGACTTGCTCCACAATCTTTTCTCTCTGATTTGACTCAAAAGTCAAATTGAATCACCGAAATCCACATCTTTGACTCTTCTCACATTCACTTGGAAACTTGTCGAAGAACATATCGGAAGAAACTCTAAGCCCTCTTATACTGCTCTAAATCATACATAAAAACCAAATCTCGTACGCAATGCATAGGTGTCTGTACTTGGCGCCTACGAGCCAAGCCCTGGGGAGCGTAGCGCTTAAGTTGGCGCTCAAGTGCTAAAATGGGGACACATAGGCGCTCCCACATAAGGTATGCGCATTTGCACCAACCTCTCCGGAGTGCGCCCCATATGTTGGCACATATGTGTCAAAAACCCAACAAATATGATCCAGGTGCTCTGCCACTATGCTTTGGCTCCAGACCATAACATTGTCGACCACCATTGACCTCTGCTCACCGACCACCCTCTACTTGTCTCCACTGTTTAACCTTACAAAGTAACGACGTACATTACAACAAAGCACCGTGCGACATAACAACGCACGTTGTGGAATAACAAAGTAACGCAATTTTCGGAATACCATGCACCTACTTCTCTCGAACACTGTGCCAAAGTTCTAGTAATATCCTCTAGTAGCAACTACTCCTGATCGTTTTCCAACGAATTTTTTTGCGTACATACATTGTACTTTGAAGAACTATGTAACCTATTTACGGATGCGTGACAATGACTTATATTAGTACTTGCAAACTCTTGTTGGATCATTATAATTGGGATATGCTTAAAATCTCGGTGTCTCCTCTAACTACTTTTCTATTATATGTGCACGTATTAGATTTTCATTCAATATTAAAATATTAAATTATCACTATAACGCCGTTAACCTTTCATGACAAGCAATAAAAATCTAAATGCATTTTCCTTCCTCTCTACCGTTCTTCCTGTCTTCACTGTGTTTTCACTCTTTAAAGAGCTCTTTCATACGTGATGTTTACCCACAAACATTTTCAAATCCATGAGTCTAATATGTTTTTTTATTAATTGTATTGTGCAAATCAAATTTCACCAAGTCGAATAAATAAATTTTAAGTAGACTTGCATCATTGGACAATGAAAATTAATTTTATTTATCATAATCAACTAATGTTAATTTTATAATTTTTAAAACGAAATCTTATTTTTTAGATTACTGGCAATTATCTCTGCACGGTTCGATCTTTGACTTTGTCAGAGTTACTAAAATATTCTACTTCATTAATTTACCATTTGTTGTCTGGGAAATGAGGATCTTAAATTCTAGATATGGGGATGGGAGCCTCAGAGTGGACTCCAAAATCAAATATTAAACAATGCACTATTATTATTGTTAAAATTAGCTTGTCATTAATTTTAAACAAATACACCATGTCATTAGCGCTAAGTCACTTAAATAAAGTTTTGACCAAAATTAAAGCGTTGGGCAATTTAAGAGGCATCGGGGACGCAAATTATGGTGATAATTATGGTGTAATTATGATATTTCAATTTAGATTCAAGACGATGAATTGAGCACTGAAGTTGGCCATTTGAACCACGCAAATACCACCTTGACTGAAGAGAATTAGAGCTGTTTTATGTAAATGAAATATACAAAAACTAATAATAATGCATACATCAAATATCACAATCACAGTACTCAAATGTTTAAATGGTTTGGTAGAACCATAACTTACAAGGATAATATATTTCAATAAACTTATGAATCCCTCTCCCTCCCTCCCTCTCTCTCCCTCCCTCTCTCTCTCTGTGAGATACATATGTCAGTATAATGCAATCATCTCCTTATATAATGCTTATCGGTGATAGATAAATATGCTATGTAGATGATGGCTTATAATATCAATATTAGGTAGATAATAGTTGGTAATAAACTTGAATGTGGTAGGTGTAAGGAAGTAGATAAAATAATTGTAAGGATTTGGTAGAGATATTCATTTCTATGATTTTTGAAAATTTTGTATGTATAAATTAATATTCTCTTATTTAGACAAGAAGTTTTTAATTTAATAGTTGGTCTAAACACCTATTATTTATGCACGTTAATTGTGATTTTACAAAGCTTCAATTTTATAATGAGTACAATTATTGAGAGCATATTAGAAGACTTTCTACTATGTTTTATTTCGAAGAGTTTTAAGGTATCTTTCAATCAAGTTGTGTATATGGTGGTATTTAAGTTGCACATAATTTACCTTGAATTAGATGATAACTTTTATTCACCTAGTGAATTATTTTATTTTGTATGCCATTAGTGTTAAATTTATTTATAGCACAAGATATAATTTTGATTTTTAAATAATTATTTAAACATTTTTTATGAAATTCACAATTGACATGATAATTAAATAATTGAATTTGTAGTGAAAAGTATAGAACTTTTATTTAGTGCTTGGCTTATTAATCCTTTTTTTTCCAATAATTTTATATATTTTTTACTTATATATATTGTACATAAAAAATGTAACAACACTAATCTTAAAGATATCTAACTATCCAGAAGGGAGTACATGAAGGCTGACCCACCACTAGAAGATTGTTAAGCCCACTTGATTGACCAAACAAAATTGTTTGAGCAAAGTCAGGAAGGATAAAATTGAGCATAAGATGGATAGGAAGATGATCCGATGATCCTAGTCAATCGCTACAACAAAGTTGAACCGATGCGACAGCCTGCCCTCCATTAGAGCAGACCTAAGAGAAGATCTAGTTCCACACCATCTACAAACATCCCATGGATGCCTTAGAAGCTCCTAATCAGGGATCAAGAATCGATAATCAGGCCATATCAGTCGGCCAACCCATACGGACCAACCTCAGTCGATCAAGCAGAGCTTGTCAATCTGAAAGAAACTAAGATCAGCTCGCCGAGCTAGAAAATAGCTAGACTATAAGGCTATATAAATGTAAAATACCAGAAATACCCTAATATGTATCTCTTTAAAGCAAAGGCAAAAATGTAATATCATTATTTCACCTTCTTTCTATAAATAGTGGAATCATTTTATGAATAAGACACAATTGATTAATATTCATTCCTCTGTCTATTTCCATCTCTTCTTATTTACACTATATTCATTAGGTATGATTCATGGAGAAATCTGAATTTAACATCCTAAAAGGTGTGGTAAACGTGGATCATGACACAAATAACAAAAGGAGGAGCCCAAGGAGAAGTAACCCATAACAAATACACTAGCAAAATAAAGGCATTTGTGGCCCAATACTTCTATGAGTTGAAGTATCAGATGTTGTTTATCATCCGAAAAGCGCTGACCCATAGAAGAGACAAGTAGCCCTTAACAAAAGGGTCGACGCCCAGCGACAAAATAGTCCCCCTGGCTTTGAAAGGAGAAGGCAACTCCTAGTACTTAATAGTGTAGCACAGATCATTCGACATCGATTAGGGTGTACTGAGGCATCCCATCAGCCCATGAAAGCGTCCTTGTGACAAAATATCTGAGGCTGAACACCCAAAGCAATTCAAGGTCCCAACACTTGAGTCTTTTAAGGAGTGGAATGAATTGATAGACTACAAAATCTCATTTAAGTCGATTGTGTGCCTGTTGAGGATCACTGATATGCTGAAATGTTATTTCTTCTATACCACACAAAGGGAGTCAGCCCTTAGGTGCTTTATTGGATTACCTCAAAGAGTAATCACGTCATTTTCTAATATCAAACTCATGTTCATAACACATTTTACCAGCATCCAAAAGCCTTAAAAAGACTCACAGTCTCTTATATAGCTCCAACATAAATAGAGCAATAGTTTGTGCTCAACCATCACTCAATTCCAAAAGGAGATACTATAAATGTGGGACATGAGCCTGAGATCATCCTAGCTCAAGAGTTGAAGGAATGACCTATCTAATATGTGATTGCCTATAACAACTGAAGATGCTATGTGAGTTGTTGGAGCTAGCCAATAACGACATATCTAGCAAGGAGTATAAATCCAACTCAGCCTCCTCCAAAGTGGAATTCTCCACCCATCATCAACAGAAAAGGTCTTCCTAAGGTAAAAAATATAGATAAATACATGATTGATGGCCCATGAACCATCCTTGATACAAAGATGCTTGGCTGTCTTGAGATTCTAGAGCGACTAGAATTACACAATATTAAAGGAATCAGACTCAATATCCTAACCAAGGCCCGACTCTATATGATGAGTGTCTGATACCTAACTACGAAATGTCTAAACCAACTTCATTGAGAGTTTCAATGACCAAGATATTAAAGGCATTATAAAATAAAGGTTTCTTTAAGATAGCACCTCCAATGAAGATTTTTGCTTATTTTCGAGACGTCGAGAAGTACCACATCTATCATCGTGACCATGATCATGACATAAAAGACTATCAATACCTTCAATGTTTAATCAAAGAGTCAATAAAATCAAGAAAATTGAAGGAAGTTGTGGCACCATAAGCGAGGACCTAGTGTCAAGGATAGGCTTTAATTGAGGAAATATTGAAAGAGGCAATATGAGTCCATGAATTCATTTCTTACTCATTTCTTTGAAGACTATCACCTCAACCTATTATGTGGTTGTGGAGTTACTAAATGACGGAGAGGTGATCACTATTTGGGGTCAACTTGAGAAATTATGTAGCTATTATCTCCAGGCAGTTAGAAGCCTCTTATAGGAACCCCTCGATATGAACAGCGTACAAGAAGGGATTCTTAAGACCAGCAAAACCACCCATCAGATTCTTACGACTGAAAGTAACACCAGAAAAGTTTTATACTAAATGAGGCTTTTGATGCAGGTCATAAGGACACTTTGATCGACCCCCTCTAGAGCCAATAAGATATTTTTCCCTGGGTAGTAGTCAATTTGTTTGGGATATTAATCGATCTCATCTGCCACCCCTGTTACTTGACTGATGAATAAAAAGAAGAGGACCTCAATCATCACACTGGTTGAGCTGATTCATAAGGAGGTTCAATAGCAGTTGAAGGATGGTTACATCCGAGAAATCTAATATTCGATGTAGGTGTCAAACATCCTTTTTGTAGAAATCAAATAACAAGTTGAGGATGCGCATTGACTTCACCAATTTGTACATAATTTATCCAAATAAAAAATACCCTTTATTGTAGATCAATGCACTCATAGACAGAACAGTTGGTCATTTTGTGATTAGTTTCTTTGACGGTTTCTTCTACTACCATATGATCAAGATGCATCTTGAAGACACTAAAAAAACTTCATTCATCACTAAAAAGAGAGTGTGTTGCTACCCTTTGGGCTAAAAAATACACGCACTACCTACTAATGCATAATAGAAGTAGTTTTTGCCAAACATAAGGGAAAAATATTGAATTATATGTGGATGAAACATTAGTAAAAAATAAAACACTTGAGCAACATATGAATGATCTAAAATATACATACAAAACTTAAAGAAAATTGAATATGAAGAAGCTTAATTCTCTCAAGTGTACATTTAGAGTATCCACAGGCAAATTCCTAGGCTATCTCTTAACCCCAAAGGGAATAAAGGCTAACCCAATGAGGTCCAAAGTTGATTGGCTAGATTGCAGGCATGAGCTACTTTATGTCAAAATCAGGAAACAAGTGTGTTGCTTTCTTCAAAACATTAAGGTGATCTAAGAATTTTGTTTAGTCAAATGAATATGAACATCAATTCAAAAAATTAAATGACTCCTTGGGATTACTATTCCTTTAAATCTCAATGACGGATGAAAATCTTTCTCTATACTTGGCAATCGAACTCAACTAGATTTTATTCTAAGAAGAATAAGAGAAGCCATTCCTAGTCTACTATGTCAGAGGAGTCATTTGAGGAGTAGAGCTCAAGTATTAAATCATATAAAATTAATATTTTATCTCATTATTTTTCCTGCAGATTTTTCCCATACTTCCAAATGCATCTGATCAAGTTCATCACCAACTATCCGCTCAAATATGTCTTCAACTGGCTAGAACACTGTCGGCATATTTTTAGGTCGTGTTTTATTTTGAAGAGGGGTCGCCTAACAGAAATCTGTCGGCGAATTTTTAATTTAATTAAAATAAATAATTTGAAAAGTAGTATTTGATTTTGAAAATAATTTTTAAACTTGAAGGTTTTAAGATATGAGATTAAACCGACCTCACATCCCAAATAGTTTATATAAACGAGCACCGCACCACAAACCGTGTATCTATCCCTAAGGATAGACACACCGCTTGATGGTGGGGCTTGATTAAATAAACTAGAAGATTAGTGACATCCGTTTGGTCTGCGAACCAATTTTATAAGCCGACAAGTTTCCCTGCTTAATATGAAAACATTAAACGGGGTTTATATTACTCGGGTTCTTTAAAATTCCCTATAAGGGCAAGCCCCTATAGTTAATTACATCTTAAGTGACGGGAATCACCTAAGAAAACTCTCGATAATAATCAATGATTCTCGCTCTCAAGAATTTCAAAGTTTAAGGTTTTCAAAGATTGAATTTTGAAGTTTCAATAGGGAATGGATCAAATTTTTGGAACATTTTGTTTTGTGAATCCAAAGGAAGAAAGGTAGGAGAAATCACTGATTCGAAGTGAACTTCGATAATTTCCCGACTATCCTATCGTTTGGCTTCGAATTTAGGAAAGTCCTAATGTTTATTTAGTATTTCAATCTTGTCAATTTTAATTAATTAGTGGCTTATATTTGTATGATAAAATCAAACAAATAGCTTCAGAAAATGTGAGGGTTTATGTCGTATCGGACGACTACCTCGGAATCCTAAGACCGGTTATGGCTTAATTTGCAATGCAAATGCCTAACAAAAGGTTGAGGATTTATGTTGCACTAGTGCAAACTACCTCGAAGTCCTATGGTTTAGTTATTTAATTCTAAGAAATGTTTAGTCGATGTAGACTCGGGTTTCGTCGATGACGATGGTCATGCCGCCCACCATGCTCCGAGCTCCTTGTTGTCGCAGAGGTTTAGTTTTAGAAATCATAAATCGGGGATGAGAGAAGTGTTTTGGTTTAGAGAAAATCTTAATTTCCAAGTGTTTTTTGTGTTTTAATTAAAACAAATCTTAAAGTTGATTATAACGACACCGGTTAAGATCCCACGGTTCCATCCTTCCGCATCGTTATTTTTATCGGATTCACTTAGTCCGGATGAATTTGCTAAACTCAATCGAATGAGTTCCACACTTTCATTTAGACCGTGGGAAATCCCGTTAGCAACACGTAGGTTACATCATCCGAGGTATTCCCGATCATCCAACAGGACGTTTTAATTTAGTTGCAATCGTAGTTTTGTGTTCGTTTCGTGATTAAATTTCGAGTTGTTTTATCTTTTGAAATGTTGTGGCGGTGAATTTTATCTTGCAATGACTTTTAACTTAGTTTTGGTTTTAGTTTTAGGGACTATCCTAAAGGTGTGGGTTTTCATGCAACGATTGTTTTATCATGCAAGAAAAGTAAACTGCATTTCGTAATAAAGTAAATTGCAAGAAAGTAAATTGCAATAAAATAAAAGCGTACCTGGAGGGTCTTCCCGTCATCCCAAGCTGCACTTAAAACACAATTAGAATATTTAAACAAGTTCCTAGGTAAAGCTAGGGGAAAGGTTATGGTTTTCTACCAAATTCCTAATCCTATACTTAATCATCTCCTATGACGTCTAGGTTCTTTAGGTTTTGGTTTAAGGACGATTTTCTTCATCAAAGAATAATCAAATTCAATTGTTCTTAAAAATATCCTATCATATCGAGGAAGTGCTTAAGAAGGATCTTAAACATCTTTTCAATATTTCTAGAATTATTTTAAGTCCAAATGAATTTAATTATATAAATGAATCGATCGTCCGAGGTTTTCAAGTCTTGTTAACTTGCTCGATTGAACTAGGACATTTGAATATCCTATGAGTAAAGTAACACTCCATTTAATGTTTCATTTAGGAGTTACAATAATCAAAGCTTTCAAGGGTAAATTAAGTATTCAAATGATTTGATTTAAGTTAAAGGGTTTAAATTTGGAATAGTGTTCAAGTTGCTTTATATTTAGTTTAATTTAATTTAATTTGATTTGATGTTTAATTAATTTGATTTGATTTAACTTTAATTTAATTATTTAATTTAATTTAATTTAATTTAATTTAATTTAATTATTTAATTTAATTTAATTTTTTAATTTAATTTAATTTAATTATTTAATTTAATTTAATTTAATTTTAATTATTTAATTTAATTTAATTTAATTGTTTAATTTAATTTTAATTTAATTTAATTTAATTGTTTGATTTAATTTAATTTAATTTTAATTAATTTAATTTAATTGTTTAATTATTTAATTTAATTTAATTATTTAATTTAATTTAATTTTAATTAATTTAATTTAATTGTTTAATTTAATTTAATTTAATTATTAAATTTAATTTAATCTTAATTTAATTTATCTTTAATTTACTTTATTTTTAATTTTAATCGAAATTTCAAAAGAGTTTAATAATTCAATTAAGTCTTTTAACATTTTAAATATGAATTATCATTTTAATTAAGAGTTGAATATTAATGAGATGATTAATTTAGGGATTTTTAAATTAAAGAATAAATCTCTTCCTAATAAATATCCCTTATTTTAATAATTCCAATTTTATTATTCTTCCAAATTTAATCCATTATTTAATTAAGGTTTAATCATTTTTAAAATTATTTAATGAGTTTCTACCCTTTAATTATTTAAATTTCAATCATCCAAATCAGATTAAGATCAAATATTTTACTTGTTGACTTTTTATTAAACCTAAAGTTTTAATTAAGGATTAAGGATTTTAATTACCATTTTACCCTTTAAGCTTAATAATTTCATAACTCACTAAATTGAACTCAAATGAACTTGAAATTTTTATGTGACTTTACTCATATGTCAATAAAGACATGAGAGGAGAAAATGTGATTTTTCTGTATTTAATTTATTTATATAATTATTTTTGGTAGAAAATAGAGATTTTCAAGGAAAATTTGATAACATGACCAAGGGAAAAGTTTCTGTCCTTAAGAAAATTAGGGGACATTCCTAATGACCAGAGAAGCACTTGGACCAATTTTGGTGATTTTTTGAATTATATTATTTTTATTATAATTATTTTGAGTTTTGGAGTGTTAATTAATTTAAAAATAAGATAAATGTTGAAAAATGGATTTTATATTTTTCAAAAATCTCTCTGATATCAAGGAAACCAGAGAAACAAATTTTGCAATTTTCTGATTTTTCTATGATTTATAATAATTATTTTAGTGAAAATGCTAGAAAATACATTTTTTTTAATTTTAAAATTGCCCTAGGGCTTTAAAATTTAATATCTCACTAAATAGACTTAGGAAAAATGTGGGATTTGTTCCTAAGTGATTAAAATTCAAAATGTGACATTTTGGTGAATTTTATTATTTTTGTGATTTTTATTATTTTTTAATTATTAAAAATATTAAAATATTATTAAAAATCAACTTTTTTAGAAAATTGAAATTTTAATTTTCTTGGGTTCCCCTGATATCAGAGAGGCTCCAAAACCAATTTGGTGAATTTTAAAAAAATATTTTAAAAGTTATGAATTTTTAAAGTTTAAAATGGCTAAGTGGCTTAATCAACCCAATTAGTGGGGCTAACCAAGTCCAATTGACTTCAAATTTTTATGGTGGATTCCTCTGATCCTAAAGGTCAGTGGAGAATTGATTTCAAGTCAATTTGATGCCTGGTTAACTCTAATTAATTAAAGACCTATTTTAGGTGTTTAAGCCAATTAGGGTTAATCTGAGTGAATTAACTCAAGTCCTATTTTTCCTAGAGTTCTCTGGTCATAAGGAACATCACCAAATATTTCTAGAATTTATTTCACAACATGCTAATTTTTGGAATTAAAATACTCAAAACAAGCAACATGCATTTGAAAAATAAATAACTTTTCACAGAGATGGCTCTCCGACCTTGGAAAATTCAGTGGAATGTTCCCAAGTTCGGAGGCTTCAAAAGCCCTATGGTCTCATGCCATGGTGAATTGTATACATGCATGGAGAATTAAATGTATGCAGAGAGTAAATAAATTATAAAAAATAAAATACTTAATGAAATTAAATGATTTCTTTTCCACATTATTCTCCTCTCGTTCACCGAGCAAGAGGGTATTTTTATTTTATTTTTGTGATTTTTCTACACAAAGATATGGATTTTTGAAGTTTAGGGAATTAAATAAATAAGAAAATACCCTAATTTTCTATTTATCCACGCGGCGCCGCGTCAACCTCGGCGACTCCGAAACGCCGCGTGTCGCGCTCCCATTCGACGCCGCCATCCGAGTCGGCAGCCTCGGGCCCCGCGGTTCTCGTACCGTCTCCCTGGTCCGACGCAATCCCGGCCGTCCGTGCGCGCGTGTATCGAATGGACGGCATCCGTTCATCGTCCCCAAGTGTTCTCACCCGAGAGCCGTCCACACTAAATCCCTAAGATCTCACTCGATTCTCAATGGATTTTCATGTTCTTATGCTTCTATGGATTCGTCTCGAAGAGACGAACACATCTATACGGCTAACATGCATCGAAACTAAGGCATTTGAAATGGAGAATCTCCGAAGCTCGGGATGGATAGTTAACTCATACCTTAGCTCGGAGAAGTGTGGCTTCAATCCGAGAGTTGTTGCACCTTCGATTGGGTCCCAGCGAGCTCCGCATGAAGTCTCCCGGTCCGGTGAATCGCCTAGCTATGAAAGTGACCACGCTCGATCACAAAGCTTGGAGGCCGGAGCAACCGGGTGGCCTCGGAGATGGGGCTTTCGGTGGGAAACTTCTCCTCTTGGTCCAGTGAAGGTGTAGGACCGACCAATTTGAGGATTGGCTCACCGTGGCAAAGTGTCCTGGTTTTGGGTGGAATTTCGGCTGAGAAATCGGGCTCGTTGGTGGGGATTAGGGCAAATCGACACCTGGGGATCAACTGCTCTAAGGATGGTGAAGGGTTTGGAACAATTTTGGCGAGTTTCGGCGGGGTTTGTGCTTGGCTCCCCTCATGGCCGAGAGGGGTGGAGTTTGAATAGAGATGGTGCGGGGCCTCCTGTGGAGAGTTAGTGGCTCGGGATCACCTGCTCTGCGTGAGGAGAAGATCGGCCATGGTGACCACTAGGGATGGGGCAGCTCAGCAAGTGAGAATTTCAATGTTGGCTCACATGTGAGCTCTCGGCCATGGTGTTTTCCGGCGGCCTGGTGGCCGGCCGGCCGTGCATGGGTCACCCTCAAGGTCGGGTGGGTCGGGTCTGAGGTTTGTGCAATCAATCGGCCATGGACATGTGTAAAGGCTTTCGATCCAAAGTGGAATGGGGCATGGCTAGATTTGGACCTAAATGGGTCAACCCACCCATTTGGGCTAGGTGCACCACCCAAGGCCTGGTTTAGGCCGAGGAGAAAGTGATTTGGATCAGCTTGATTAGTGGGGTCAAGTCACAATCCAAGTACAATTAGAGCTTAAGCATGGTTTAGTGGAATCATGTAAGTGGTTAACCACCTTTAGGAGTTAAGGAAAGAGCCTCCTCCTTTTGCCCAAAATGGCATGGTGACATGTAAAGAGGCTCTCATGGCTTGCATATGGCTTATGCATGGCTCCATGGCTCCATTTGGCTTGGGAAAAGTAAAGTCAATTTCATGGAAATGGATTTAAGGAAAATTTTGGTATTTAGGGGTGATTTGGCATGAGGCTTGATTTGGAATTATTTGATGATGAATTTAGGACTTAGGGATGATTTTAATTGAAAGTATGATGAGGGGAAATGTCATATGGGCCTTGGAAGAATTTTGGGCTTTTTTGAAAGGGTTTTAGATGGGCTTTTAAGATGGATTAGGAAAGTGGGCTCTCGAATTTTAAAATGGATTTTGGGATGAAATTTTGTAAAGAGGTTGGGCCAAATAATTATTGGGTTTAGCTCATGGATGTGTCATGAGTGACTTGAAGCAAATTTGGGGTAGTTTGGACTTGAATTGGGTTGGATTTGAATTCTTTCGGTGAATGGGCCAATGTAGGTCAAATTGGGCTAACTTGGGCCAATGTTGGGCTAGGGTTGAAATTGATGTAAAATAAATATTAAGAAATGTTTATGGGAGTGTTTCAAAGAGGTTTTGGCTTTGGTTGGGTTTTAATTTTGAGGTTTGGGCCTATTTGGGTTAGATTTGGGGTTTAGGTCAAAATCGGGCTTTTTGATTTTGGGTTGAATTTGAGTGGGGTTTGGGTCAAAATCTTGGGCAAATCATGTTAGTGTTTTGTTTATGAGGATGTTAAGGAAGGTTTAGAAAAGATTTGGGGTTAATTGGAGTTGAATTGGGTTAGTTTGGGCTGAGTTTGGGTCATGGGTCCAAATTGGGGCTTTAAGGCCCAAAGTGAAATTGATCCAAATGTCAATCAAATTGGACTTGGATTTGGTCTAAATTGGTATTGGGAATGTTGAATTGAAGTTTAGAATTGAATTGGACCAAAATTGGGGTCAATTGGGTATGTTTGGTTTGACATTGGGTCCACTTTCGGGTTAAAATGGGTCAATTTGGGGGTTTTGACAAAAGTAGGGTAAATTGACAAAATTGGCCCATGGTGTAGTTGGACAAAATGAAATTGGGAATATTTGGGATTTTCTGGAATTTTCTGGGAATTTTCTGAATTTTTGGATTTTTAGGCCAAGAAGGGTATTTTGGGTATTTGGAGGGTATTGGGGGTTTTCTTGGAATTTTTGGTATTTTTGGGTATGGATGATCAATTTGAGTGATGTGGAGGTGTTTGGGATTGATTTTGGAAAATTTTAGGTAATTTGGAGATTTTGCAAAAATTTGGGTAATTCAAGCGGTTTTGGGCAGGTCTAAGCAGGTGTAGGGTCCGTGGGTCAAAAATTGAAAATTTGGGAAATTGAAGATTGGGTGAATTTGGGTGGGGTGAAATCATTTTGGTTGAGCCATGAAGCCATTTCAAGCCCATATGAGCCATGAAAGGACTCATTTGAGGCATTCATTATGTTGTTCCTAACCCTCTCAGCAAGGGCTTAGGGGTTAAGGACCATCCATGTGAATCACCTACATGAGTCGGAGGTCAAGTTGGGTATGGGTGTGGTTTTAGGAAGTGTGTGGAAATGTAGTGTGGAAATGTAGTGTATGTCAGCCCCTTCACTGCACTGAGCCACCCAGAGGCGCTCCTAAGGCCAAAGAGTCCTATAGGAACTCATCCTTTAAACTTCCATATTTGATTTCAACCCTCTAGGTGATTAGGGGTCTATAGTCAAGTTTGTGGAGTTTGCAGGGAGTTTAGAAGTGGTTTGAATTTCTAAAAGGCGGGTCCCAATTCTAGTCCTCTAAGATAGTCAAAGGAAAAGCCTAAGGCTAGATCCTAAGCACTAAAAAGAAGAAAGGAAGACCTCATCAAAAATGAGGTCAACAAATGGACCCCCAATAGGTGTGGTGAGCCGACGGAGCACACCGCGCGTATTGGTGTTGACCGAAGCGATCAACGAAACCAACACGGATGTCCAAGTGACGAACTTAGGACGAAGTAGAAGAGTTTCGCCGGGGAGTGTCGAGTATATCTCCGGAACCGGAGATTCTCGAACTCTCGCCGGGGAAAGGAAAAGGAGGTAAATCCCAAATCACATGATCCGAGGGAATTTCGATTTAGATTTTATTTTGCTTCAATTTATGTTTTGATGTGTGAGTTTAAATTTTAGTTTGGAGTTTCAATTTAGATCGAAGTTTTGTCAAAATTAATTCGAGGGATTTGATTCGAAATGAAAATTAGGATTTTCGAGGTTTTAGATGTAACATCTCCAACCTCGAAAGAAGATCGAATCGATTAGATTGAACCGTTGCAACGAGAAGATATCTCGAGAGCAAAGTGGTGTTGGATGTAAAATCCTTAACCTCAAGAGTTTGATTTCGATTTGATGTATTTCATTGCGATAGGGAAAAGATCCTAAAGCAATGCGATCTTGGATGTAAAATCCTCGACCCAAAAGTTGAATTTTGATGTATTTCAAGGCAATAGGAAGAGAATCCTAAAGCAAGTGCAGTCTTGGATGTAAAATCCTCGACTCAAAAATTTGAATTTTGATGTATTTCAAAGTGCACAGGAAGAGAATCCTAAAGCAAGTGCAGCTTGGATGTAAAATCCTCGACTCAAAAGTTTGAATTTTGATGTATTTCAGTGCAATAGGAAGAGAATCCTAACGCAGTGCAGTCTTGGATGTAAAATCCTCGACCCAAAAGTTTTGAATTTTGATGTATTTCAGTGCAATAGGAAGAGAATCCTAAAGCAGTGCAGTCTTGGATGTAAAATCCTCGACCCAAAAGTTTTGAATTTTGATGTATTTCAGTGCAATAGAAGAGAATCCTAAAGCAAATGCGGCCTTGGATGTAAAATCCTCGACTCAAAAGTTTTGAATTTTGATGTATTTCAAGGTGCAATAGAAGAGAATCCTAAAGCAGTGCAGTCTTGGATGTAAAATCCTCGACCCAAAAGTTTGAATTTTGATGTATTTCAAGGTGCAATAGGAAGAGAATCCTAAAGCAAGGCAGGTCTTGGATGTAAAATCCTCGACCCAAAAGTTTGAATTTTGATGTATTTCAAAGGCAATAGAAAAGGATCCTAAAGCAAAGTGCAGTCTTGGATGTAGAATCCTCGACCCAAAAGAGTTGAATTTGAATTTGATGTATTTCAGTGCAATAGGAAAAGGATCCTAAAGCAGTGCAGTCTTGGATGTAAAATCCTCGACCCAAAAGTTTTGAGTTTTGATGTATTTCAGTGCAATAGGAAAAGGATCCTAAAGCAGTGCAGTCTTGGATGTAAAATCCTCGACCTCAAGAGTTTTGAGTTTTGATGTATTTCAGTGCAATAGGAAAAGGATCCTAAAGCAGTGCAGTCTTGGATGTAAAATCCTCGACCCAAAAGTCTTGAATTTTGATGTATTTCAGAGGCAATAGGAAAAGGATCCTAGCAAGTGCGATGCTTGGATGTAAAATCCTCGACTCAAAAGAGTTTGAATTTGAATTTTTGAATGAGATTTGATTTGAGATCTAGAAGATCGGATTTGAGATTTGATAGAGATTTAGAATCCGGAAAGATTGAATTTGAATTTGGAGGGATGAGTTCGAACTCGATTGAAATTTGATTTAAGATTCGATTTGAATTTGAAAGATCAAGTTTGAAACTTGATCGAGATTGGATTTAGATTTTGATTGAGAATTTGATTTGGAATTTGTAAAGATGAAATTTGATTTGGAATTTGGAAGGATGGAATTTGATTTTGAAGTTTGGAAGGATGGAATTTGAAATTTGATCGAGAATTTGCTTTGTGATTTGATTTATCATTCATGTTGATTTCGTTTGTCTTTTAATGGTTCAAATTTTATTTTATTGTTTATTTAATGTTCATGTGAACTTAGTGTTTGTCATTTTTAGATTTTTTTTAGAAAGTTTTCTTTTATTCTCTTTTTTTATTTCTTTTCTGTTCTTTGTTCGAAGTTCATTTAACTTTAATGGCGTTTCCCAATCAATTTGCACAAAAGAGGTGAAGGCCAAAAACGTGACATGGTCACTTTCATTCCAATCATGTTGAAAATATATCATACAACTCGATCTCGGAATATATTTCATACAATCCATGTAGACTCAAAACGGATCGTGTATGATCTTTGTTGATCCATAGAAAGAATCATCCGTCAAAAATCCATGTCCGAATAGTGAGGTACATGGTCAATAACATCACCTTCCAAGCCATCCTTGGCAAGGATGCCGACTGGATGTACATCGGAGGTGTGATATTTCCCATGTAACTCACGACTCGTAAGGCCGGAGGTTCTCTAGCTCGGATCCGGTCGGAAATGGTAAGGTATTTTGTCGTCGTCCATCCTCCCGAAAGTAACCGAGATTCGCTCCACCGGCACCCCTGGTATGCAATGCTTTGCGATATCTCGCTCCGTTACCTTGCAGTATCATGACGGAACCCACCGGTAAAGGTATCTTTACCGGCCCTCGGAACTCACCCGGGCTCGCTATCCGGAGGTCGATCCGAACATGATGTTGCACTCATTCAAGAAAGAGACCGTGCAGTAATGGTCCGACGAAGTCGTGGTGATCAATATGTGGGGGTATGCGATCACCCCTGTTTGTAGATGTTGATAATGCAGCTATTGGGTATGCAATCCGTCGTGCAGCATCCTCCATGTTATCAATCTTTTCACCATTCTCTTGATAACTAATGGCATCGGATCTACTTGCCCATGACGAAGTATTCCCGGTGGGTTTCCTTTCCGTCTTCGACAAAGTCGTAGCAAGCATCCGCATCGTATTGTGATTCTTCCTTTCCCCGGCATCCATCTCCGGGGTTCCGAGTATGTGTTTTCCTCGTGCGGCCTCGCTCGGCCCATTCTTTTCGCATCCCGGATACGATCCACGATTTGCTCGTTGTTCATACTCCGAGAATACGTCGGTGTGTAGCTCGAGGCCTTCTAGTATGTTGATTCTTCTTCCTTTAATTCTCTCGAAGTATTCGAAAGTTTTCTTTTCAACATTCCGCATCCTCTCCAGCTCGTATTCCGGAATGATCTCGCGATGGCGAGGCCTTCGTGACGTATTGTGGGATATATGGTTCAATCCCTTCACGTTCCCCCGCATACCTCGGCTCCTCGGGGATGATGCTCGTCGGGACATCCCCGGGGTTGCTTCGCAACAAGGTCATGCACCGCCTGGTGGTTCTATCCGGTGGCGTGGTAGCCTTCTTTCTTCGATCTTCTCGGAGATTTCCCCGGTTCTTTCGTTATTCTCAGGAGCCGGCCTCCTTTTTCAGGTTCCTGGTGAACCGGTGTCCTTGAAATGTATGTGCTGGCATTAGCAGCTGTCTCATCGCGCTGGTCCGCAGCTAGTTTTGTTAACATTTTACGGATGCGGCGATTCTTATTTCTTCGTTGCGTGGCCGTGAGAGTAGCCCTCCGAACTTCTTGCATCTCTGCGGGCGCGGCGCTGACAAGCCTGCCCTCCGCTGTAGTGACTACGGACTTCATTTTCTTGTCTTCTTCGGTGTTTGCTTTTCTTTTCTTGTTGTTGGATTGGTGGCTTGGGCCACCCACTTTCATCACTCGTCCGCCCGGGTAGTTCTTCTCGGTTAACCGGGACCCGCTCACTTTCCTCGTCATCGTAGGCTCGCCGGTGCGAAATCCGAGTCAATCTCGATTATCGCTCCATCTTTCACCCTCTTTTCATCGAGTGCAAGGCTTACGCCATTCTTAAAGTTCAAGACCAACCGCCCGTTCGACATTTCCTCGCGAAAAGACAAGGAAAAGGATCGGGGGCCGTACTAAGAACAAGAACATTAAGAAAATGTTTATTAAAGATACATTTTTTCATTATTCTTATATTTTGAAATTTAACAGAATGAAGTAGGATAAGATCCGGAAAGAGATCTTGATTTGAAAAAGGAAACAAGGAAAACTTAATTATCATGATTTTATTTATCTTAGCACATTTTATTATTTTTGGGTTCGGACCCAATCACAAGTAATTACTTCACCCGTGTTTCTTAGGGATGAAGAATTCATTCCTTCGAAACATCACGTAGCCGTAATATTTTTTCAAGTATCGTCCGTTGATCGGAAGCATATGTCGTTCTCCCCGGCAATTCACTAGCCGGTAGGAACCTCCCGAGTATACTCGCTTCAACCACAAACGGTCCTTCCCAAGTGGGTTCAAATTTTCCTCCTATCTTGCGGTGTGCAAGAATAGGTCTCTTGAGAACGAGAACTAAGTCACCAACTTTGAAGGTTCTTGGGCGGACCGACTTGTCATGGGTTCGAACCATCTTAGCTTCGATATAGTTCTAAATTCTCGTTGCGCCGCAAGTCTTTTCCCTTCCAAGCTTTCTAATTCTTCGAGTCGTAGTCCGGCGTTTTCTTCCGTCGTGATCTTGTTTGCAATCGCAATTCGAGTGAAGGAAGCCGAACCTCTAAAGGTAACACTCGCTCGGACCCATACACCGGAGCGCAAGGTGTAGCTTCGAGTAGGGGTTCCGAAGGTTGTCCGGTAGGCCCATAAGGCTTCTAACAATTTCTCGTGCCAATTTCTCTTATTATCGTCCAAGGTTTTCTTTAAGATTTGAACGAGAGTTTTATTAAAAGCCTCGCCGAGGCCGTTTGCTCTTGGGTAGTAAATTGTCGAGTATCGCCAGTCGATTCCGTGTCTCCCCGACAAAATTGTTGATTTGTGTGCTTCGAATGCCGACCCATTATCCGAGATGATCTCGCGCGGCACTCCGAAACGGTAGACAACTTGGTTCTCGAAAAACTCGTAGCACGTGGTGTGCTTTCACTTCTCTAAGTGGAACCGCTCGCCCACTTGGAAAAGTAATCCGTAGCCGCAAGAATGAAACGATGTCCTTTTGAAGATGGTGGTTCTATCGGACCCACTATATCCGTGCCCCAACATTCAAATGGCCACGACGCAATTGTCGGGTGTAGCACATTTGGAGGTTGATGTAGAACCACTCCGTGCACTCGGCATTGGTGACGCGCTCTCGGCGATTTTCATGCGGTCGGTCATCATCGAGGGCCGTAGTACCCTAGTCTTTTAATTTTCATTTTCATCTTTGGACCCGATCGGTGAGCGCCACGAGTCCCGAATGCACCTCTTTAACAATTTCACGGGCCTCGTACCCGCTTAGGCACCTTAGCCACATTTGATCAAAAGACCTTCGTATAATGTGTTGTTTATTAATGCGTAGGACGCAGTTCTTTTCTTGATCCGATGGGCCAGCGACCCATCGTCCGGTAGCTTTCCTCGTTTGCAGGTAGTTCATCAATGGCCGTCGCCAATCTTCCGTGTTTTCTCGTCACTACCGTAACCGATTCTTTTTCTTTTCGCTGATTTGTGTACCGTGTCTATGTCGAGCCGTGATAGGACTCGACGTCCGTGAACCGACACTTCCACCGATTCATCTTGCAAACAGTGCAAATTCTTTTGCGAGACGGGCTAAAGCATCCGCTAAAGCATTCTCTTTTCTAGGAATTTTGTAGATTGTCACATTTGGAATCCGTTCCAACAACTGTATGGCATACCGGAAGTATTGTTCGAGTCTTGGTTTAAAAATTCCGTATTGTCCGGCGATCCGTTGAATGATTAACCGTGAATCCCCGTAGATGTTGATGTCCGTTATCCCCATTCGAATGGTTAATTCCAATCCCGTTATGAGGGCTTCGTATTCCGCTTCGTTGTTTGTACACGGTTCCGTCAAGTGGTAGGAGTATCTTAACATCCCCCGCTCCGGTGTTATAAAGATTAGCCCGATTCTCCGCCTTACGGGCACTATCACTTGCGATTCTTCGTCTTTGTGTGCTCGAAGATGCTCCGTCGAAATACAATTCCCAACGTCGATCATCGGTGGTCTTCTAGGCTCATTATTTGTTCATCCGGCGGATCATCATCGAGAGGAGATTCGGCCGCAAAGGGTGTGTCCGCGAGGAAGTCCGCTAAGACTTGTCCCTTTACGGCACGCGAGAGGCACGAAAGTTATATCGAATTGCAATAATATCATTGACCATCCGGCAAGTCCGCCGGAAAGTGTTGGACGAGTCATCAAGTATTGCAATGGATTAAACTTCGAGATCGAGTTGACCTTATGAGAAAGCATGTAATGCCTCGAGCTTTCGAGCGGCGAAGATCGGGGCCAAACAATGCTTTTCAATTGCGGGATACCTTACCTCCGTCGGAAGTAAACGACGGCTTAAGTAGTAAAGAGCATTTTCTTTACCCTCATCATCGACCCGGGCTAACGAGGCTCCGAGGAGTCGTCTAGAGCCGCGGTGTAAAGTATCGCCGGTCTACCCGAGACCGGGGTCCGCTAAGACGGGAGGTGTCATTAAATATTGTTTAATGTCTTCGAAGGCCTTCCGGCATTTCTCTTCCCAAATAAATTTGGCGTCCTTTTTAACTAGTGCCGAGAAAGGCCGACACCTACTCGACGAGCTTGAGATAAAGCGTCGAAGATATGCCAGCCTTCCCTTGAAAAGATCGTAGTTGTTTTAAGGTTTTGGGAGGCGGCATTTCTAAGATGGCTTTAATCTTCTCCGGTCGATTTCAATTCCACGATGTCGGACAACGAATCCTAAGAATTTCCGGAGGTGACGCCGAAGGCGCATTTTAAGGGATTCATCTTAAGGTTAAATTGTCTTAATCGTTCGAAAACAATTCTCAAATCATACAGTGGTTTTCCTTTACTTTGCTTTTGATGACGACATCGTCCACGTAGCACTCGACTTGATTGTGGATGAGATCATCAAAAATTCTTGTCATTGCTCTTTGGTAAGTTGCTCCCGCGTTCTTCGGTCCGAATGGCATCACCGTGTAGCAAAATACTCCGATCGGCGTTCGAATGCCGTAAGCTTTTCATCTTCTCGGAGCCATTTTTATCCGGTTGTATCCCGAAGATCCATCCATGAATGAGAATATTTCATGTGTCGAAGCAATATCGATCATCGCTTCGGAATCGGTAGAGGGAATTCATCTTTTGGACATGCCTTGTTTAAATCTCTGAAGTCCACACAAATTCCGATCCGACCATTCTTCTTTCGACCGGCACCACATTGGCTAACCGGGTCGGGTATTGTTCTTCACGGACAAATTTAGCGTCTATTAGCTTTTTAACTTCGGCTATAACTTGTTGTTCGATTTCTAAACGCATTCTTCGGGACCTTGTCCGATCGGAATGTAGTAGGATCTACTCCTAGCTTATGGATCGCAACCTCCGGAGCTAATCCCGGCATTTCATCGTAGCTCCAAGCAAAACAGTCTTTAAATTCCATTAATAACTTGATTATTTCTTCGGAGTCTTCTTTATCGAGTAAGGAGCTAACAAAGGTAGGTCTAGGCTCTTCGCTAGTACCTAAGTTAACTTCCATTAACTCATCTATCGTGGATTTGATTTCTTCTTCGAATTCGGTGGAGCGTCTCCAATTTGTAAATCTTCGAGTTCGTCCGTAATTTCCATGCGGTTTTCATTGGACTTGCAAGTGACAACCAAGCAAAATTCGATATCGTCAACCGACCCTACCGTGCCGAATCCGAGTCCATACTTTGAATTGGGAGGACGGCCGGAGTTATTCCATAACTTTTCAAAATGTTGTGATCGGCCTCTTGTCCATTGTCGAGGTAAGAAACCACGTTGAATTAAATTTCGAACACGGGGAGAGTACCACTCAAAAGGTAATTCCATCAATTTCGATGAAGTGACATCTTCGAATTGTACATTATTTTCGGCTTTGGAGGAAGAAGCACCACGGTAGAATTTGATCGGCTTTGCACCGTCACTACGTACCTCTTTGACCTCCATACCCTCGATCTTATTAGAATGGATCGGAGTTAGGGTCATAGTATGTACGTAGTGGTTAATCTTCTCGTACATCGATTTGTATTCTTCGTTCTTTTCATCTTCGAGGGAGATCTTGTATTGCGGCTTCTTTCGACTTATTGTTGCCGCTTCTTGCTTGATTTCTTTTTCCTCTTCGTAACTATCTTCCCAATCAACATTGATGGCTGGTTTCTTCCGTCCAATTGTCCTAGTGTCTCTACCACGGCCTCGTCCCCGGCCTCGACCTCGGATGCGAGTTGTGGAGAAACCTTCACCATCTCGCCGGAAGGGAGTGGTGAGTGACTCGTTGGACTAGAACTTCGGGTTCTTCGTTGTCCCGAACTTTCTTTGCTTTATTTGTTACGGTGTCTCCGGAGAAGATTGTTTTCTTTGGCGGTGCATAATAAGCCGCATCTTCATGGATTCCAATTTCATGTACGGAGAATGGTTGTAAGTCTCCTTTGATGCACTCGTTCCCCTCCATCGTAATATTTGATGCACCGATGCGGAGATGATGGTACCATCCCGTTTTCATGTATCCATGGTCGGCCCAAGAGAGCGTTGAACGACGTTTCGAATCGATTATATGAAATTTTGCGGTTGTCTTTGCTAAATCACCGGTCTTCATCGGTAGCGTTATTGACCCGAGGGCTCTTTCTCCTTTCCGGTTGAATCCTCTTAATAACATTTTGTCGGCCTCGAGCTCACGAGCATCAATTTCCAAGTATGCTAGTGTTCGAAGACTCATTATATTGATTGATGCTCCTGGATCCACCAATACTCCGGAGAGCGTAAACTTCCCAATTGTAACTCGAAATGTACAACGGTCGGTTGTGATCTCGTCGTCCCAAGTAGTAGGTCATTGTCCGTGAAGGTAACACCTCGTCGTTCCTTTAACGAGCAAACCTCATCCAAGGAATCTCCGGCCATTCGAGCTAAGCAAATTTCCGGATCAAGTAAGGCCTCGATCGAGCTTCTCTCATCTCCTTTGATAAGATGAGAGCATCGTAGATGCTCGGCTTGGCCGGTAGTTTCCTAAGATGGGCTAGCACGTTGTAGTCCACTTTGTTCTCCCGTGTCTCGGCTTCTTCTCGAATGGGTATGTCTTCTCGCGGGGTTGGTTCTTCTTGAACAACCACCGCTTTCCTTTGTCTTTTGGACCCATTCTTGGAGGTAGAACTTTTCCACTTCTTAGGTTGACTTCGTAATTTCTTCCGAATCTAGTATTGAGTTTGTCGGTGTCTCCTCCCGAATCGGAATGATCGGCTCTTCTCGGATTATCTTCCAAATCAAGGCTCTAACTCTATTGTAATCGGAGCTCCTCGAAACTCGCAGCATAGATCCGTTGCTTGTTGAACTCTCGTAGCCTCCTTGATGGATGCCTTCTTCGTCATTTTGATCGTCGAGATCATGTATGATTTGAGAATTGTTGTTGGTATCGAAATCGACGCCCGGATTGTCGCTAGTTACGTAATCGTTAGAAACGATCAAAACGTAGCCAACGCCATCACCCTTATCATTATATGATCCCACCGAAGTGAGCAGATAATCATACAAAATCGAGAGGTTCGAGGGATTTCTCCCCGAATCGGAAACAACTATCCTAGGATAAGCGACCCCTAGTCTAGCCTTAGGAATCTCGGTCCCCTCTTCTTCGTCAATTTTCTTCTTCTCTTCGATTTTCTCCTGTCGAGGTGGTTCCTCCATCGCAAGTGATAAGTACCGGCTTAACGGGTCTCGAACTCGAATTGAAGCTCGCACCGAAGCGGTTCGGATGTTGTCTAAAATCTTCTTCGAAGATCTCGTCCGAGCGGTAGTCCATCCATCGTCGATTGCATAGGGATCTATCGGAATGACGGGATCGGTTGAGATAACATCGACGGAACCTCCTTTCCGGGGTTCCTTCATGTACTCCTTCGGGATTGTTATATTTCCTTTCCGAAGGTTGTCGTTGAGCCAACTTTTGAAGGTAATGCGTCTTCTATCTTGTGCCCAAGCATCCGATGGTAGGGGCAAAAGTCGGGATCACCTTTCTTGTTGACTTCCTCCGGTCTTTTGGGCTCGGCAGCTGGAAATCCGGAGTTTTCATTAAGCTACGGAACATCTTTGGTACTTGCTTCATTTTTGAACGGATATTCTCCGCTCGAAGCTCCCTCAATGTACGTTGCGGACGAGACGGTTGTTCATACCTGCGGAGACGACCGATAGCTCGGACCGAGGTTGCTCGGTAATTTTGTTGTGGTTGTCGCGGCCGTTACGGTGGTATTTGCATCGGCTTGTTTGCCTTTGTCAACTGCTGCAACGACCCCAGATTTCTTTTCGAAAGTCTTCACCGGCTTCTGCTTGTCCGTCTTGTCAGCAAAACTTAATTGCTTCGCCTCTTCTTGCAAGCTTCCGGCCTTGCTTAACAACTTCTCAAAAGTCTTAATAGTGAATCCCTTGAGGAGAAGTGCTATCGGGCCGTGAATGCTTTTAAGCAAGATGCCGACTGCATGTTGTTCTTGCGAGTTGTGGTTCACACTTCATGCTTAAGTTTCTCCATCGAAGTATGTAATCCACCAAAGTTTCATTCGGCCTTTGTTTCTCTACCACTAAATCACCTATAGTGATGTGGTGCCGAGCTCCGGCAAATCGCTTAATGAAGAGGCTCTCTAGCTCCGAGAATGTCTTTACGGATCCGTTGGGTAATTCCGCATACCGGTCGAAGGCGATTCCCGACAGATCGCTAACGAACTCGTCGGAAGAGTAGCGCATCGCTCCCGCCGGCATTGCAACAACCGGCACGAAAGTGTGCAACATGCTCGTCGGGGGTTCCCGGTTCCGTCGAAGGTCTTAAACGAGAGGTGGTACGAAGCCCTTTGGGTATCGGACAGCGTCGAATTCTTCCGGGTAAGGTCTACCCGTCCGAATAGATGTCCCGTTCTTCGATTGTGCTAGGGCTTCTCGCACTCGCTGTTCTACCAAGTTCTTGATATCCTTTTCGGGGATCATACTTTGTGTTGTATCCTTTTTCAGCTCGGTCATCCCCATTGACGGATGTAATTTCCTTCCCTCCGTCTACGATGTGAATGACTTACGGGGGTGTCTCTCATGTGGTTGTACTTGACTTTGGAGAGTGGCTAGAGCTATGGCCATCTCTTCCATCCTCTTGGCCATTCGAGCGATCGTGTCGTCCTTTTCCTGAAGCTGTCTCTTCATTAGTTCCGGCTCCTCTCTTCTGCGGCCGCAGGAGCACCTCGAGAAGATGATGAAGCTCGTGTCTCAACCATGTTGATTTCTCGCATATTCGTTGTCCATGAATTCCGATGAGTCGATCTCATCTCCGAACTTTTCTTCTCTTTCTTTTGCCAACCGTCGGATGTCGGTTCTCAACTTTTCCATGGCATCTTCTAGCGGAGCTTTCGTGTATCTTTGTGGTTGTCATGCGATGGTTGCCGGGTCCTTTTTTCACGAGTCCCCTTCATCGCGAGTAGCACTTTCTTCGGATTCCGGCCTCTCGGCGAGACTTTCTCTCTCGGCTGTCGTTTCGGTCTCAAGCGCCCCGTAGTGGGACGCCACACCATCCTTCTGGCAGCAGAAGGTCTATGACCAGATGGTCTATCGGCCAAATGCTGGAAGGTGGTATCCTCCCTAATCTGTAACCCTGATACTACGACAGGCGGGCTAGCCTTCATTCTCTTGCTTGGCTTTTCTATCATGACGGCGGGTTCTACTCGAGGCCCAAGACGGGATTTGACCGGCACCCGCCCTATCCTTCGTAGAATTTCCGACACGGGGCAGTTTTCCTTCCTTGCTAACTTTTCTACCAAAGTTTGCAGTCGAGCAAACGGCGTAGTTCTGGTTCTTTTCTTGCGGCTATCGTTGTAGTATGCGGGCTGTGGTAATGTGGCAGCAATCTTTCGAACATTCTCTTCATCCTCTGCGGCGGAGAGGGGATGGAACCCGCTTCCTCCCAAAAGTGGTATGTAGTCGGGCGGTGGTGTATATTCGGTAACGGTGTATATTCCGGCAACTACGGAATTTCCTCCGGGAAGGCAACCTCGGCGGCTCCGGCTTCCCTGGCGATCCTTCTATTTCTATTTCTTCTTTGGGTCTTCGTCGGCCGAAGGAATCTTCGAACTCGGACCCGATTTCGAAGACGGAAGGTCTTACGGGAAGATCCGTACCCTCCACGGTAACGAGTTTATCATAGTTCGGATTCCTTTCCCCTTTGATTTGGCGTGAAGTCGGGGTAGGTGCGAAACAACTAGACCAGGTGGGGGTAGTGAGAACGATCCTCTTGCGGACAGCAGTACTCCTCCTAGTCGGGACCCTTTGCAGGGGAGGAAACTCTTGGATCGACCTAAGGTTGAACTCAAGCAGTGGTTCCTCAGCTTTAGATACCTTGTTCGTCAGTGCAAAGAGGGAGACGTCGGTGACCTTGACGTTCGTGTTTTCAAACCCCTGTCCAAATCGGATGACCCCATTGTCGGGCAGTTCATCCTTATAGACGACGAAGTCCAAGTCCGTTGGTGAAGGAGAAAATCGGTTTCGGGGCTTCCATTTCGCAAGGTAGATTCTGGTTGTCAGTCCCAAGTTATGCTTCTTCTCTTTAGGACGAAAAGGAATTGAAAAGAGTCCGAACGCATTCTTTGTTCATGTATTTATAAGAAGGAATTATTTGTTAAAAGAATCACTTATTAGAGGGTTTGTTTATTTAGAACGGAATGTTCAAAGGTGTAGAGAAGGTAAGGAATCCGATTCGAAAGGAAAAGAAAGTCTTAAGCAAGACTTCCCGACTCGAAGGATCATTCCTAAACTAACACCTATTGGGGTCCACCCCACCTCGGAAATGAGGTAAAAGGATCTCGGAACCTCTCTGTTTAGGGGTGTCTAAACAGATGGCTCCTAAATCCGAGAGAATGTTGGCTATACTTGTTCAAGATAGAAATGAACATAGTATTCCAACGGAAAGAAGGGTAGTTTGATCCATTAGGGACATGGATACACTACCGATTTTTGAAAGACGATTATTTGATTATAATGGAGAGAGGAATATTCCCACGTGAGTCGCCGTAAATCCCGTCGGCATATTTTTAGGTCGTGTTTTATTTTGAAGAGGGGTCGCCTAACATAAATCTGTCGGCGAATTTTTAATTTAATTAAAATAAATAATTTGAAAAGTAGTATTTGATTTTGAAAATAATTTTTAAACTTGAAGGTTTTAAGATATGAGATTAAACCGACCTCACATCCCAAATAGTTTATATAAACGAGCACCGCACCACAAACCGTGTATCTATCCCTAAGGATAGACACACCGCTTGATGGTGGGGCTTGATTAAATAAACTAGAAGATTAGTGACATCCGTTTAGTCTGCGAACCAATTTTATAAGCCGACAAGTTTCCCTCGCTTAATATGAAAACATTAAACAGGGTTTATATTACTCGGGTTCTTTAAAATTCCCTATAAGGGCAAGCCCCTATAGTTAATTACATCTTAAGTGACGGGAATCACCTAAGAAAACTCTCGATAATAATCAATGATTCCGCTCTCAAGAATTTCAAAGTTTAAGGTTTTCAAAGATTGAATTTTAAGTTTCAATAGGGAATGGATCAAATTTTTGGAACATTTTGTTTTGTGAATCCAAAGGAAGAAAGGTAGGAGAAATCACCGATTCGAAGTGAACTTCGATAATTTCCCGACTATCCTATCGTTTCGGCTTGAATTTAGGAAAGTCCTAATGTTTATTTAGTATTTCAATCTTGTCAATTTTAATTAATTAGGGCTTATATTTGTATGATAAAATCAAACAAATAACTCTAGAAAATGTGAGGGTTTATGTCGTATCGGACGACTACCTCGGAATCCTAAGACCGGTTAGGGCTTAATTTGCAATGCAAATGCCTAACAAAAGGTTGAGGATTTATGTTGCACTAGGCAAACTACCTCGAAGTCCTATGGTTTAGTTATTTAATTCTAAGAAATGTTTAGCTGATGTAGACTCAGGTTTTGCTGATGACGATGGTCATGCTGCCCACCATGCTCCGAGCTCCTTGTTGTTGCAGAGGTTTAGTTTTAGAAATCATAAATCAGGGGATGAGAGAAGTGTTTTGGTTTAGAGAAAATCTTAATTTCCAAGTGTTTTTTGTGTTTTAATTAAAACAAATCTTAAAGTTGATTATAACGACACCGGTTAAGATCCCACGGTTCCATCCTTCCGGCATCGTTATTTTTATCGGATTCACTTAGTCCGGATGAATTTGCTAAACTCAACCGAATGAGTTCCACACTTTCATTTAGACCGTGGGAAATCCCGTTAGCAACACGTAGGTTACATCATCCGAGGTATTCCCGATCATCCAACAGGACGTTTTAATTTAGTTGCAATTGTAGTTTTGTGTTCTGTTTGTGATTAAATTTTGAGTTGTTTTATCTTTTGAAATGTTGTGGCGGTGAATTTTATCTTGCAATGACTTTTAACTTAGTTTTGGTTTTAGTTTTAGGGACTATCCTAAAGGTGTGGGTTTTCATGCAACGGTTGTTTTATCATGCAAGAAAAGTAAAGTGCATTTGCAATAAAGTAAATTGCAAGAAAGTAAATTGCAATAATAAAAAAAATAAAAGCGTACCTTGAGGGTCTTCCCGTCATCCCAAGCTGCACTTAAAACACAATTAGAATATTTAAACAAGTTCCTAGGTAAAGCTAGGGGAAAGGTTATGGTTTTCTACCAAATTCCTAATCCTATAGCTAGTCATCTCCTATGACGTCTAGGTTCTTTGGGTTTTGGTTTAAGGACGATTTTCTTCATCAAAGAATAATCAAATTCAATTGTTCTTAAAAAATATCCTATCATATTGAGGAAGTGCTTAAGAAGGATCTTAAACATCTTTTCAATATTTCTAGAATTATTTTAAGTCCAAATGAATTTAATTATATAAATGAATCGATCGTCCGAGGTTTTCAAGTCTTGTTAACTTGCTCGATGAACTAGGACATTTGAATATCCTATGAGTAAAGTAACACTCCATTTAATGTTTCATTTAGGAGTTACAATAATCAAAGCTTTCGAGGGTAAATTAGTATTCAAATGATTTGATTTAAGTTAAAGGGTTTAAATTTGGAATAGTGTTCAAGTTGCTTTATATTTAGTTTAATTTAATTTAATTTGATTTGATGTTTAATTAATTTGATTTGATTTAACTTTTTAATTTAATTATTTAATTTAATTTAATTTTAATTTAAATTTTAATTTAATTTATTTAATTTAATTTAATTTTTATAATTTTAATTTAATTTAATTATTTAATTTAAATTTAATTTAATTGTTTGATTTAATTTAATTTAATTTTAATTAATTTAATTTAATTGTTTAATTATTTAATTTAATTTAATTATTTAATTTAATTTAATTTTAATTAATTTAATTTAATTGTTTAATTTAATTTAATTTAATTATTAAATTTAATTTAATCTTAATTTAATTTATCTTTAATTTACTTTATTTTTAATTTTAATTGAAATTTCAAAAGAGTTTAATAATTCAATTAAGTCTTTTAACATTTTAAATATGAATTATCATTTTAATTAAGAGTTGAATATTAATGAGATGATTAATTTAGGGATTTTTAAATTAAAGAATAAATCTCTTCCTAATAAATATCCCTTATTTTAATAATTCCAATTTTATTATTCTTCCAAATTTAATCCATTATTTAATTAAGGTTTAATCATTTTTAAAATTATTTAATGAGTTTCTACCCTTTAATTATTTAAATTTCAATCATCCAAATCAGATTAAGATCAAATATTTTACTTGTTGACTTTTTATTAAACCTAAAGTTTTAATTAAGGATTAAGGATTTTAATTACCATTTTACCCTTTAAGCTTAATAATTTCATAACTCACTAAATTGAACTCAAATGAACTTGAAATTTTTATGTGACTTTACTCATATGTCAATAAAGACATGAGAGGAGAAAATGTGATTTTTCTGTATTTAATTTATTTATATAATTATTTTTGGTAGAAAATAGAGATTTTCAAGGAAAATTTGATAACATGACCAAGGGAAAAGTTTCTGTCCTTAAGAAAATTAGGGGACATTCCTAATGACCAGAGAAGCACTTGGACCAATTTTGGTGATTTTTTGAATTATATTATTTTTATTATAATTATTTTGAGTTTTGGAGTGTTAATTAATTTAAAAATAAGATAAATGTTGAAAAATGGATTTTATATTTTTCAAAAATCTCTCTGATATCAAGGAAACCAGAGAAACAAATTTTGCAATTTTCTGATTTTTCTATGATTTATAATAATTATTTTAGTGAAAATGCTAGAAAATACATTTTTTTTAATTTTAAAATTGCCCTAGGGCTTTAAAATTTAATATCTCACTAAATAGACTTAGGAAAAATGTGGGATTTGTTCCTAAGTGATTAAAATTCAAAATGTGACATTTTGGTGAATTTTATTATTTTTGTGATTTTTATTATTTTTTAATTATTAAAAATATTAAAATATTATTAAAAATCAACTTTTTTAGAAAATTGAAATTTTAATTTTCTTGGGTTCCCCTGATATCAGAGAGGCTCCAAAACCAATTTGGTGAATTTTAAAAAAATATTTTAAAAGTTATGAATTTTTAAAGTTTAAAATGGCTAAGTGGCTTAATCAACCCAATTAGTGGGGCTAACCAAGTCCAATTGACTTCAAATTTTTATGGTGGATTCCTCTGATCCTAAAGGTCAGTGGAGAATTGATTTCAAGTCAATTTGATGCCTGGTTAACTCTAATTAATTAAAGACCTATTTTAGGTGTTTAAGCCAATTAGGGTTAATCCGAGTGAATTAACTCAAGTCCTATTTTTCCTAGAGTTCTCCGGTCATAAGGAACATCACCAAATATTTCTAGAATTTATTTCACAACATGCTAATTTTTGGAATTAAAATACTCAAAACAGCAACATGCATTTGAAAAATAAATAACTTTTCACGAGAGATGGCCTCCGACCTTGGAAAATTCGTGGAATGTTCCCAAGTTCGGAGGCTTCAAAGTCCTATGGTCTCATGCCATGGTGAATTGTATACATGCATGGAGAATTAAATGTATGCAGAGAGTAAATAAATTATAAAAAATAAAATACTTAATGAAATTAAATGATTTCTTTTCCACATTATTCTCCTCCGTTCACCGAGCAAGAGGGTATTTTTATTTTATTTTTGTGATTTTTCTACACAAAGATATGGATTTTTGAAGTTTAGGGAATTAAATAAATAAGAAAATACCCTAATTTTCTATTTATCCACGCGGCGCCGCGTCAACCTCGGCAGCTCCGAAACGCCGCGTGTCGCGCTCCCATTCGACGCCGCCATCTGAGTCAGCGGCCCGGGCCCCGCGGTTCTCGTACCGTCTCCTGGTCCGACGCAATCTCGGCCGTCCGTGCGCGCGTGTATCGAATGGACGGCATCCGTTCATCGTCCCCGAGTGTTCTCACCCGAGAGCCGTCCACACTAAATCCCTAAGATCTCACTCGATTCTCAATGGATTTTCATGTTCTTATGCTCTATGGATTCGTCTTGAAGAGACGAACACATCTATACGGCTAACATGCATTGAAACTAAGGCATTTGAAATGGAGAATCTCCGTAAGCTCGGGATGGATAGTTAACTCATACCTTAGCTCGTAGAAGTGTGGCTTCAATCCGAGAGTTGTTGCACCTTCGATTGGGTCCCGGCAAGCTCCGGATGAAGTCTCCCGGTCCGGTGAATCGCCTAGCTATGAAAGTGACCACAGCCCGATCACAAAGCTTGGAGGCCGGAGCAACCGGGTGGCCCGGAGATGGGGCTTTCGATGGGAAACTTCTCCTCTTGGTCCAGTGAAGGTGTAGGACCGATCAATTTGAGGATTGGCTCACCGTGGCAAAGTGTCCCGGTTTTGGGTGGAATTTCGGCTGAGAAATCGGGCTCGTTGGTGGGGATTAGGGCAAATCGACACTCGGGATCAACTCGCTCTAAGGATGGTGAAGGGTTTGGAACAATTTTGGCGCAGTTTCGGCAGGGTTTGTGCTTGGCTCTCCTTTGGCCGAGAGGGTGAGGGGTTTAAATAGAGAGGGTGGAAGGCCTCCCGTGGGGAGTTAGGGCTCGGGATCGACCTGCTCCGGTGAGGAGAAGATCAGCCATGGTGACCACTAGGGATGGGGCGACTCGGCAAGTGAGAATTTCAATGTTGGCTCACATGCGAGCTCTCGGCCATGGTGTTTTCCGGCGGCCCAGTGGCCGGCCGGCTGAGCATGGGTCACCCTCAAGGTCAGGTGGGTCGGGGCTGGAGGTTTGTGCAATCAATCGGCCATGGACATGTGTAAAGGCTTTGATCCAAAGTGGAATGGGGCATGGCTAGATTTGAACCTAAATGGGTCAACCCACCCATTTGGGCTAGGTGCACCACCCAAGGCCCGGTTTTGGCTGAGGGAAAAGTGATTTGGCTCGAGCATAATCAGTAGGGTCAAGTCACCATCCAAGCACAATTAGGCTTAAGCATGGTTTAGTGGAAACATGGAAGTGGTTAATCACCTTTAGGAATTAAGGAAAGAGCCTCCTCCTTTTGCCCAAAATGGCATGGTGACATGTAAAGAGGCTCTCATGGCTTGCATATGGCTTATGCATGGCTCCATGGCTCCATTTGGCTTGGGAAAAGTAAAGTCAATTTCATGGAAATGGATTTAAGGAAAATTTTGGTATTTAGGGGTGATTTGGCATGAGGCTTGATTTGGAATTATTTGATGATGAATTTAGGACTTAGGGATGATTTTAATTGAAAGTATGATGAGGGGAAATGTCATATGGGCCTTGGAAGAATTTTGGGCTTTTTTGAAAGGGTTTTAGATGGGCTTTTAAGATGGATTAGGAAAGTGGGCTCTTGAATTTTAAAATGGATTTTGGGATGAAATTTTGTAAAGAGGTTGGGCCAAATAATTATTGGGTTTAGCTCATGGATGTGTCATGAGTGACTTGAAGCAAATTTGGGGTAGTTTGGACTTGAATTGGGTTGGATTTGAATTCTTTTGGTGAATGGGCCAATGTAGGTCAAATTGGGCTAACTTGGGCCAATGTTGGGCTAGGGTTGAAATTGATGTAAAATAAATATTAAGAAATGTTTATGGGAGTGTTTCAAAGAGGTTTTGGCTTTGGTTGGGTTTTAATTTTGAGGTTTGGGCCTATTTGGGTTAGATTTGGGTTTAGGTTAAAATCGGGCTTTTTGATTTTGGGTTGAATTTGAGTGGGGTTTGGGTCAAAATCTTGGGCAAATCATGTTAGTGTTTTGTTTATGAGGATGTTAAGGAAGGTTTAGAAAAGATTTGGGGTTAATTGGAGTTGAATTGGGTTAGTTTGGGACTGAGTTTGGGTCATGGGTCCAAATTCGGGCTTTAAGGCCCAAAGTGAAATTGGATCCAAATGTCAATCAAATTGGACTTGGATTTGGTCTAAATTGGTATTGGGAATGTTGAATTGAAGTTTAGAATTGAATTGGACCAAAATTGGGGTCAATTGGGTATGTTTGGTTTGACATTGGGTCCACTTTGGGTTAAAATGGGTCAATTTGGGGGTTTTGACAAAAGTAGGGTAAATTGACAAAATTGGCCCATGGTGTAGTTGGACAAAATGAAATTGGGAATATTTGGGATTTTCTGGAATTTTCTGGGAATTTTCTGAATTTTTGGATTTTTAGGCCAAGAAGGGTATTTTGGGTATTTGGAGGGTATTGGGGGGTTTTCTTGGAATTTTTGGTATTTTTGGGTATGGATGATCAATTTGAGTGATGTGGAGGTGTTTGGGATTGATTTTGGAAGATTTTAGGTAATTTGGAGATTTTGCAAAAATTTGGGTAATTTCGAGGTTTTGGGTAGGTTTAGTAGGTGTAGGGTCCCTGGGGTCAAAAATTGAAAATTTGGGAAATTGAAGATCGGGTGAATTTGGGTGGGGTGAAATCATTTTGGTTGAGCCATGAAGCCATTTCAAGCCCATATGAGCCATGAAAGGACTCATTTGAGGCATTCATTATGTTGTTCCTAACCCTCTACGCAAGGGCTTAGGGGTTAAGGACCATCCATGTGAATCACCTACATGAGTCGGGAGGTCAAGTTGGGTATGGGTGTGGTTTTAGGAAGTGTGTGGAAATGTAGTGTGTAAGTGTAGTGTATAAGTGTAATGTGTGTGTAAGTCGGCCCTTCACTGCACTGAGCCACCTGTGAGCGATCCTAAGGCCAAAGAGTCCTATAGGAACTCATCCTTTAAACTTCCATATTTCGATTTCAACCCTCTAGGTGATTAGGGGTCTATAGTCAAGTTTGTGGAGTTTGCAGGGAGTTTAGAAGTGGTTTGAATTTCTAAAAGGCGGGTCCCAATTCTAGTCCTCTAAGATAGTCAAAGGAAAAGCCTAAGGCTAGATCCTAAGCACTAAAAAGAAGAAGGGAAGACCTCATCAAAAATGAGGTCAACAATTGCAAGATAAAATTCACCGCCACAACATTTCAAAATATAAAACAACTCAAAATTTAATCACAAACAGAACACAAAACTACAATTACAATTAAATTAAAACGTCCTGTTGGATGATCGGGAATACCTCGGATGATGTAACCTACGTGTTGCTAACGGGATTTCCCACGTGCCTAAATGAAAGTGTGGAACTCATTCGATTGAGTTTAGTAAATTCATCCGGACTAAGTGAATCCGATAAAAATAATGATGCCGGAAGGATGGAACCGTGGGATCTTAACCGGTGTCGTTATAATCAACTTTAAGATTTGTTTTAATTAAAATATTGAAAACACTCGGAAATTAAGATTTTCTCTAAACCAAAACACTTTTCTCATCTCCCGATTTATGATTTCTAAAACTAAACCTCTGCAACAACAAGGAGCTCGGAGCATGGTGGGCGAGCATGGCCATCGTCATCAAGCAAAACCCGAGTCTACTTCGGCAAAACCGTCCTAGAATTAAATAACAAAACCATAGGACTTCGAGGTAGTTTGCACTAGTGCAACATAAATCCTCAACTCTTCGTTAGGTACTTGCATTGGAAATTAAGCCCTAACCTGGTCTTAGGATTCCGAGGTAGTCGTCCGTACGACAATAAACCCTCACATCTTCGAGGCTATTTGTTTGATTTTATCATACAAATATAAGCCCTAATTAATTAAAATTGGCAAGATCAAAACATTTAAATAAATATTAGGACTTTCCTAAACTCAAGCCAAACAATAGGATAGTCGGGAAATTACCGAAGTTAGCTTCGAATCCGCGATTTCTCCTAATTTTCTTCCTTCGGATTCCCAAAACAAAAATGTTCCAAATTTGATCCATTCCCTATCGAAATTCCAAACTTCAATCCTTTCGAGAACTTAAACCTTGAAATTCTCGAGAGCAGAATTATTGATTATTATCGAGAGTTTTCTTAGGTGATTCCCGTCACTTAAGATGTAATTAACTATAGGGGCTTGCCCTTATAGGGAATTTTAAAGAACCTGTGTAATATAAACCCCGTTTAATGCTTTCATATTAAGCGAGGCAATTTGTCGGCTTATAAAATTGGTTCGCAGCACCAAACGGATGTCACAAATCTTCTAGTTTATTTAATCGAGCCCCACCGTCAAGCGAGTGTGTCTATCCTTAGGGATAGATACACAGTTTGTGGTGCGGTGCTCGTTTATATAAACTATTTGGGATGTGAAATCGGTTTAATCTCATATCTTAAAACCTTCAAATTTAAAATTATTTTCAAAATCAAATATTATTTTTCAAATTATTTATTTAAATTAAATTAAAATTCGCCGACAATTCCTGTAGGCGACTCCTTTTTTAAAAACACAACACACAACCCGAAAAAAGTTGCCGACACACAACAGGTCAACCCATGATTCAAAAAGTCAACTTTGGTCAAAATGGTCAATCCTAACCCAATGACCAACCCTATTGACCCAACAGGTCAACCCATGACCTAAAAAGTCAACTTTGGTCAAAATGGTTAATTTTTGACCAAATAACCAAATATTGACCCAATGACCTATTTAAGACCCCAAAATGACAAAATTAATCAAATAATTAATTTCAAAATTATTTTAATTCATTAAACTGACTAATAATTTAATTTTCAATATTTTAATTAATGACATAATTAATTAAAATGAAAATTAAATTAAAAGTTATAAAATGATAAAATGCACCAAAATGAAATAAAAAATGACAAAATTAATCAAATAATTAATTTCAAAATTATTTTGATTAATTAATTGGCTAATGATTTAATTTTTAAAATTTTAATTAATGACATAATTAATTAAAATGAAAAATTGAATTAAAAGTCATAAAAAATGATAAAATGCACAAATTAATTAAAAATAATGGAATTAATCAAATAATTAATTCCAAAATAATTTTTAATTAATTGATTAACCAATAGTTTGATTTTCATATTTTAATTAATGATATAATTATTTAAATTGAAAATTAAATTAAAAAGACATGAAATGAGACAAAATCCAATTTTAAATAAAAATGACATGAAAATTAATCAAATAATTGATTTAGAAATATTTCCAATTAGTAATTAATTAATAAAATAATTTCTAATATTTTAATTAATGACATAATTAATTAAAATGGAAATTAAATTAAGAAAGGGGTATTAAAACGAATTTTAACCTATGACATTATGGTTTTCCAAAAATTCCAAATCTCCTTTATGACATCACACAAGACCTCATATGGGTTAGACACAACCCATATAACCCATTAAAAATGAAATAGCCCATGGATGACCCATCATGTACCATGTTTAACCACGGTAAACACATGTGATGATGCCTTCATCATTTTGAAAAAATGATGTGTCACCTCCTCATGCAACCCTAAGAGAACCTTTGGTGACTCATCTAACACCTCACATCTTCACCAATAAAAGAGGGAAAGAGCTTAGATCACCATTACTTCATATAGTGATTTCATAAATAAAAAATGGGAAAATTAAAGAAATTAAAGAGATATGTGTCATCTCCCCATGAATCCTTAAATGAGGTGGTGGATGATGAAGATCTTAGCCCTTTGAGTCACCATTAACCTCTCCCTTAGCCAATGGAATGGAAACAAAGAAATCAAAGGCTATCATGACAATTTGGAATCCATAATTGCCATGATACATGAACTTGCTTAAGTGGCATAATTCTCATGGATTATGGAGAGGTGATAGTTGGATTACATGGGGGAGGTCGTTACAAGACCCTACTTTACAGCTCTAACCACCCCATGGTTAATCCTAAGCCAACTAGGGTTCAATCATAGCCATCCATGGCTATAAAAGAAGCCCTACCCGAAACCATAAGAGAGAAGAAAAAATTCCTAGAGACCTATAGGCTGCCCAAATCCCTTAGCTCCCAACACAAAAATATTTCTAAGGATCTTAGCAACCTATTCTAGCCAAAATTAAGCCATAAGATCAGCCCAATCGAGCCAATTTGGCTAAAACCCAACCTGAGCCCAAACCTAGCCAGTTTGCCAAAATTACCCATCAAGGCTAACTGCAAATCCAAATTGAAGTGACAAAGATCTTCTTTGGGAGTACTAGAGGCTGACCAATAAGTTTGATCAAGCTCAAGACTATTGTGGCTAAGGTATGAATTCTTTTTGTCAAAAATAATTTGTATAATTGAAAAATCATGGGTGAAAATAGTCCAGAAAATTATGATCACCGTATAGATGTGATCTACTCCTCCAGATGATTCCATAGGTTCAAAAATTACTCAACTTCATTGAGAAATGAGTGAGATATTGAGCCTAGAAGTTAGACGGTTCATGAATTTTTTGAATTATCTAGATTAATCCAGGACCGTCCGATCCCGCATTTTGGAACGGATGGCGCTGATCCCGCGCTGCCGTGTTCGATGTTCGGATCTGCGCACCGGATCGTCCCGCCTCTTTGATGCGTACGAGGACACGCGGCGCGCTGAGGTTTTTTTGGGCTAAGGTTAATTCATTTTAATCTTAAAATAATAAAAAAATCATATCTTTTTGCACGGACCTCTTAAAAATAAAATAAAAATACCTCTGGAAAGCTCTTGAAGAGAAGAAAATTATGAAATTAAAATCATAATTTTATTCTCTGTATTTAATTTTTAAATAATTGAATACTCTCTGGAGTATTTTAATTATTAAAAATTATTTACAAGTCAAAAAATTATGAAAATTTTAGCGATGAACCTTTAAGTCCTTAAACACATCTCCTGATTTTTTTAAGGCTAGAATAACTCTCTAGGACATGATTTTCTAATTTTCATGATATTTTATAATTATTTTCAAAAATAATTATAAAATTTGAAAATTTGGAAAATTAAAATTAAAAAATGGTTAAGAATTTTAGGGTGATAGACAACAATCCTAAATAATAATTCTTAAGCAATTAAATCAATCTTAAAAGACATTTTGAAATAGGGTTAAGATTTATTAATTATAAATTAATATTTTAAAACCCTTTTCTTCATTTACTTAATCCATTTCATAATGGACTAAGCCAATGATCAGTCTAAACCCAAATGAATTCAAATAAAAAATTAATTAAGTTTAAAGACAAGTTAAACTTAATTAACTCATTAAACCTTAATTACATTAGGTTTAATACAAAAAAAATTAAACTTTAAATTAGGTTTAAAGACAAATTAAACCTAATTAACTCATTAAACCTTAATCACATTAGGTTTAATACAAAATTAAACATTAATTAGGTTTAAAGACATATTAAACTTAATTAATTCATTAAACCTTAATCACATTAGGTCTAATACACCAATCAAACTTTAATTAGGTTTAAAGACAAATTAAACCTAATTAATTTATTAAACCTTAATTACATTTGATTTAATACAAAATTAAACTTTAATTAAGTTTAAGGACATATTAAACCTTAATTACATTAGGCTTAATACAAAATTAAACTTAAATTAAGTTTAAGGACATATTAAACTTAATTAAAATCATCAAACCTTAACTAAATTAGGTTTAATACAAAATCAAGCTTAAATTAAGTTTAAGAACATGTTAAACTTAATTAACACCTTAAACCTTAATTACATTAGGTCTAACGCATTAGACCTAATTAAACCATTAAGTCTTAACTAAATTAGACTTAATCAAACCTAAAACCTAATTAGGTCTAACCCATTAGACCTAATTAAACCATGAAGTCTTAACTAAATTAGACTTAATCAAACATAAACTCTAATTAAGTCTACCTCATTAGACTTAATTAAACAATTAAACCTTACCCAAATTAGGTTTAATTAACCTTAAACAATTAGACTTAACCCATATTAAGTCTAATTAATCAATTAAACCTTAACCAAATTAGGTTTATTTAAGCTTGAAAAATTAGACTTAACCCATATTAAGTCTAATTAAACAATTAAACCTTACCCAAATTAGGTTTAATTAACCTTGAACAATTAGACTTAATCCATATTAAGTCTAATTAATCAATTAAAACTTACCCAAATTAGGTTTAATTAACCTTGAACAATTATACTTAACCCATATTAAGTCTAACTAATCAATTAAACCTTACCCAAATTAGGTTTAATTAACCTTAAATAATTAGACTTAACCCATATTAAGTCTAATTAATCAATTAAACCTTACCCAAATTAGGTTTAATTAACCTTAAACAATTAGGCTTAACCCATATTAAGTCTAATTAATCAATTAAACCTTACCCAAATTAGGTTTAATTAACCTTAAACAATTAGGCTTAACCCATATTAAGTCTAGTTAATCAATTAAACCTTACCCAAATTAGGTTTAATTAACCTTAAAAAATTAGGCTTAACTCATATTAAGTCTAATTAATCAATTAAACTTATCCAAATCCAAATTAGGTTTAATTAACCTTAAACAATTAAACTTAACCCATATTAAGTCTAATTAATCAATTAAATCTTACCCAAATTAGGTTTAATTAACCTTAAACAATTAGACTTAACCCATATTAAGTCTAATTATTCAATTAAACCTTACCCAATTTAGGTTTAATTAACCTTAAACAATTAGACTTGACCCATATTAAGTCTAATTAATCAATTAAACCTTATCTAAATTAGGTTTAATTAACCTTAAATAATTAGACTTAACCCATATTAAGTCTAATTAATCAATTAAACCTTACCCAAATTAGGTTTAATTAACCTTAAACAATTAGACTTAACCCATAGTAAGTCTAATTAATCAATTAAACCTTATGCAAATTAGGTTTAATTAACCTTAGACAATTAGAATTAACCCATATTAAGTCTAATTAATCAATTAAACCTTACCCAAATTAGGTTTAATTAACCTTAAACAATTACTTAACCCATATTAAGTTTAATTAATCAATTAAACTTTACTCAAATTAGGTTTAATTAACCTTAAAAAATTTTACTTAACCCATATTAAGTTTAATTAATTAATTAAACCTTACCTAAATTAGGTTTAATTAACCTTAAAAACCAATTAGACTTAACCCTAATTAAGTCTAATTAATCAATTAAATCTTGCCCAAATCAGGTTTAATTGGTCTTAAACCTATCAAACTAAACTATAATTAAGTCTATTATATTAGACTTAATTAAACTATTAAACCTTAACATACTAAGGTTTAATCAATCTTAAACCATAATTAAGTCTATTATATTAGACTTAATTAAACTATTAAAGCTTACCCAAATAAGGTTTAACCAATCCTAAAACTTATTTAAATCTAATTCATTAGGCTTAATAAAATTATTAAACCTTAATTAAACAAGGTTTGATCAAACTCAAGCCTTACTTAAAGTAGGCTTAAGTAACTTTAAATTTCAGTTAAGTCTATTTTTAATTAGACTTAATTAAACCGTAAGTTTTACCTAAATAACACTTGAATGGTCTTTAAATTCTAATTAAGTCTAATCTGATTAAATTTAATTAACCTTTCGAGTATTATTTAAATCAAACTTAAACCTTAATTAAGTTTACCTTAACTGGACTTAACTCAAATTTAAGTTCAATCCATATTGAATTTAAGTCAACCTTAAAGTCTAGGCTCAACCCAACTTGAACCTAACTTAAATCAAACTTAAATCAAACTTGAGTTCAAACCACATTGAACTTAAGTTAACCTTAAGTCTATTAAACCTAAATAAAACTTAAATCAAACTTGAGTTCAATCCACACTGAACTTAAAGTCTATTAAACCTAACTCAAACTTAAATCAAACTTGAATTTAACCTACATTGAACTTAAGTTAACCTTAAATCTAGATTCAACATAACTTGAATCTAACTTAACTCAAACTTTAATCAAACTTAAACTCTAATTAAACCTACCACATTAGACTAAATTAAATTATTAAACCTTAACTAACTATGTTTTAATCAAAATTAAACTCTAATTAATTCTACCACATTAGACTTAATTAAACCATTAAACCTTAATCAACTAAGGTTTAATCAAACATAAACCATAATTAAGTCTACTACATTAGAATTAATTAACTAAGGTTTAATTAAGTTAAGTCTAATTCACTAGACTTAATTAATATTTAAACCTTACTCAAATAAAACCCAAATAATTTCAAATTCCGGTTAATTTAAATTAGACTTAATTAAACCTTAAGCCTTATCTAAAGAGGACTTAGATGGTTTATAATTCTAATTAAGTCTAATATATTTAGACCTAATTAACCTTTAAGTACTATTTAAATAAGACTTAAAACTTAATTAGGTTTATTTATTTTATCAAACAGACATGAACTCAAGTTAATCTACATTGAATCTAAATTTAAAATTCTAACTTAAGTTCAAACAGACATGAGCTCGAGTTAATTAGATTCAATCTTCATTGAATCTAACTTTTAAAATTCTAACTTAAGTTCAAACAAACATGAATTCAAGTTAATCAGATTCAATCTACGTTTCTAAATTTAAGTCAAAACTCAAATTGGATCAATATCAAACTTATCTCGACATAAAATCAAACATAAATCAAACCTAAAAAATCAAATCCGAATAGACATAAATTTACATTCAAGACATACTAAATCAACATTTCATATCAAACTTGGATATCCTACAAATTCTGAGACAATGAACATCTTATGACAATATTTCTAACAACATTTCTTTGCAGGATAAAGAAAAGTTTCGTTTAGATTTCCTTTGCATGTTATAGGGTGTGCTAACTCTGTTTTGCAGGATGACATTATGAAATAAGACAAACAACATGGACAAAACAAAATACAAATGACAAAACAAAATCAAAACTTTTAGGATAGCCATAAAAAAATGACAAGACATTAAAAAGACAAACAACAAAACAAAATGATGAACAAGATGACATAAAACTGACATGACAAAATGACATCTAGGATTGATAGTGGGTACATCTTTCCTTAAAAATAAAAATTTTTAGAAAACAAGTGATCAACATTAATTAGAAGTTTTCTTAGACAATTAGAAATTGCCTAAGATGTAATTAACTATAGGAGCTTCCTTCTATAGGAGATTTAAAAGAACCCATGATAGATATCACATCTAGAAATCTCTGGTTAATACTTCATGATTTTCCTTGTATAGAAATTCTAGAATGTGGTATTCTAGAATCTTCTTTTATAAGGATTATCATAAACATCATTTTCTACTGTTTTCTATTAGTCCTAAATTTCTTAATTCCTTTATAGGACTTACAGAAATAAGATTAGGACAATATTAAACAGAGTGGCAACTCCTTGACATTCACATAATACATGACATTGGCGGCAACGACCATGCGACATTTCCGTCGCCATCAGAAGTTTGCCACAAACTCTTTTCATTGTACTAAGTGGCTGGTTCTACCTCCAAACTTCTTTTGAATCTGTCCTTGCCACCACCTCTCAGCTTCGCCTTAACGGCAAAGGTGACAAGTGTATCCCTCTTCCCCAGTGGACATAACAACCCATCAATGATCTTCTCTACCCTCAACAACCAGTTTTTAGCTTCCACTGACCCTCTTGCTTTAAAAAAAACAAGGCAGCCTCATTTCACGGAAGAGCTTCAAATACTTATACAACTTTGCTTCTCTGCTGCTACTAGTATTAGGGAAAGAGTTCAAATACTTATCCAGATTGTAAGATTTTATATACAGTTCTTTCAACTCCAAGATGACCCCCATAATCAGAATCATGAAATTTTTGAACAATTTCATAAGTCTCTTCCATAGGTATACATCTTTAAATTATAAGATCATTTCCTTGTTTGTATAAAAATGGGTCATCCCAAAAATAAGTCTTAGCATCAGACAGAAATTTCTTCTTTTCCTGGTATGTGAAACCATAGGGTATAATATTATTGACAATAAAGTTTACTATTTTTGTGATTTAATTGAAAAATGGATTGAAGTTTCTATGGATGACTTTTCAGTGTTCAGAATTTCATTTGAATTATGTTTAGAACATTTTATCTAAGGTTCTAAAACGCTGTGAAGAAACTAATTTAGTCCTTAACTTGGAAAAATGTCAATTTATGGTAGCAGGAGAAATTGTATTGGGACATCGGATTTCAGAAAAATGTTTGGAGGTAGATCTTGCAAAAATTCAAGTTATCTCTAATTTACCTTGCCCGACCACTATAAGAGGAATTATAAGTTTTCTGAGACATGCTGGATTCTACAGATGTTACATCAAAAAATTTTCAAAGATTACAAAACTTTTATGCCGACTATTGGAAAAGGATGCAATTTTTTATTTTGATGATGATTGCCTAAAAGCTTTTGAAACATTAAAAGAAAAATTAATCACTGCACCTGTTATAATTTCACCAAATTGGGAAAAACCTTTTGAATTAACGTGTCATGCTGGTGATTAAGCTATTGGTTCTATTTTGGGTCAGAAATATGATAAAATTTCAAAGTTATTTATTATGCTAGTAAAATTCTTAATGAAGCTCAAATTAATTATACCACTACTGAGAAAGCGTTATTAGCTATAGTATTTGCCTTTGATAAATTTCGATCATATTTAATTGGAACTAAATGTGTGGTGCATACTGATCATTCTGCTATCAAATATTTAATGAAGAAGAAGGATGTGATGCTGAGATTGATTAGATGGATTCTTCTTTTGCAAGAATTTGATGTTGAGATAGTAGATAGGAAGGGTTTTGATATTCAAATTGCTGATCTTTTGTCCAGACTTGAAAATGAAAAATCTCTCCGTGATGCTAAAGAAATTAATGAACATTTTCCTGATGAAAAATTATTCACTGTTAATGAGTGTCGTGTTCCGTGGTATGTCGTCATAGTAAACTTTATTGTCAGTAATATTATACTCTATGGTTTGACATACCAGGAAAAGAATAAATTTCTGTCTGATGCTAAGACTTATTTTTGGGATGACCCATTTTAATATAAACAAGGAAAGGATCTTATAATTCGAAGAAGTATACATTTGGAAGAGACTTATGAAATTATTCAAAAATGTCATGATTCTGATTATGGGGGATATTTTGGAGTTGAAAGAATTGCAAATAAAATCTTACAATCTGGATAAGTATTTGAACTCTTTCCCTAATGCTAGTAGTAGCAGAGAAGCAAAGTTGGATAAATATTTGAAGCTCTTCCGGGACAAGAGGCTACCTTGTTTTCTTAAAGCGGGAGGGTCAGTGGAAGTTGAAAACTGGTTGTTGAGGGTAGAGAAGATCATTGATGGGTTTATATGTCCACCGGGGAAGAGGGATACGCTTGTCACCTTGTCTTTAAGGAGAAGCCGGGAGGTGGTGGCAAGGACAGATTCAGATGAAGTTTGGAGGTAGAACTAGCCACTTTGTGCAATGAGAAGAGTTTGTGGCAACCTTCAATGATTGGTTTGTACCGTTGTCACCCAGAGATAGATGTAGGATGACCTTATTAGGCTGGTACAAGGTGATATATTAGTTATGCAATACAAAGTAGCATTTATTATAATGTCAAGGGGTATGCACCACAGCTTATTCCTACTATAGTGGTGAAATGTCGCATGGTTCGTTCAAGATTGAAGGATTCAGCGGCTAGTACCACTTGGTGTTATGGACTATTCCGTACTAGTGGAAAGGGTAAGAAGAACAGAAATTGATTTTCAGCAAACTCAGATACATAAGAAAATGCATAAGAAGAAGAGCTTGGATGAAGAGACACATACATTTTATTATCGAGAGTCTAAACGAAGAAGATAAAGTCCTATGCTGATGAAATTATTAGTTAGACAGGCAGCAACACTATAAAGCCATGTGCTAAATTTGGGAAGGAAGATAATGGTGAATGTCCATTTGGTTTGAAGGTTTGTTATATTTGCAGACAACCTAGACATCAAATGAGAAAATACCCTAATTCTGTTCAAAGATCCACATCAGATGCTCAATCGGAAAAAAGATTCAAGCCAAAGAAATTATAAGAGGGACCTACTTTTAGAAGTGGACAACAGAGACTGACTGAAGCTGGTACTGTCTCGTAAGGAGCAATGAAGGCAAAACACTCGAACAAGAGTTTATTCCTTATTTCATCAGAAACTTGGAGAACTCACAATCATTGATGTTGATGCGTAGAGTTTAATGGAGTGATTTGTCACTTGGTAATATATGTTATCTTTTATGTTAGATATATCGATCACTAACAGCTATGCTGACAGGATAATAACGGACAAAAACATGTAAGAGTTTTTCCACCCAAGATAATTGCGATGTTTACATCACTAATCACTGTGCTGATGAGAGTCGATGGGGCAATATTAGCCAAGCATGCATTAGGTTGTTTTGATGGTGATCCTCAAAGCAAACAGATGTGTATGTAAAGATTATAAAATAAAAGTAAAGTTAGTTAATGCATATAGAAGACAAGCATGCATACTCATTTCTTTTCCTCGGATTACTGTAGTTGATAAGTGTGATTACTCCTGAGTTATCTTAAGATAACTCATTATGTTATTTAACATTCTTTAGGTTTTGAGCTTTTGATTATGATGAAAAGAAAATAATTAACTGGGTACATGAGGCTAGAATAACAATCGAAAAGGTACATATTTCTACTTATTAGTTAAATTTATTTTCTTTAGTTACTCTTCCATGAATATTTAAATATTTAATTGTTATTGCTAGTAATAGAAAAAAAAAAGAATTTATTTTCACTGTCCAACAATCCGTTCTTGTCTTGTTTAATTCCAAGCCCCAGAGCGAGTCGTGACATCTACTTCCCAATCCTGATCCCATCCCTTGCTCATGTCGTTGGTTCACCACTCGCCCGCGGGTATCTCACCTGCAGCCTAGAGGAACATCTCCGTTCTTTGCTTCTCTATCGCCTCTCACTCACATAAGGCACCAAACAACCTACCATAAAGCAAAATACTTGATATGGTTAAAATGCAATTTTTCTTATCTTATACCATATTTTTTATTGAATATCATGAATATTTCATTTTTTTGATATCATAAAAAAAACATATTTGCTCTAATAGTTCCCAAGTTCATTTTATTCATTACATTTTGTTAAATATGCATGAATATTGCTTTTCCTTTTTACTCATCTATATTTTCTTGATTAAATTTCCCTCTATTTGACCTTCCATATTAAATTTCATCAAATTTTTATGTTAATTAAATTATACATAACATTCAACTGTTAAATCTTAAACCTCCTCTTATCAATTCAATCTCTCATCCGATCTTTTGAAGCTTTTTACTTGCAGCTTTGATTAAACCAAAGGTCCATCTTACATAGATTAAGCCAAGTAATGAATTATGTCGACTGATTCATTACATAAATCGAAGTCAATATCAAATGCTTTCCTAAGTCGGATTTCATATTTAAACCATTTAATTGAACTAATCCTTAGCCAAAGTACATCGAAACACTTGCTAAATTAATAGATTTGATATAAACATGACACCTTCAGATATGAACATAACATTTACTTTACCGCATGGCAGTAAATATTTCGTTTAATGAGTTATAAAGAGGAGGTTTAAACCTAAAAAAAGGCATAATTACTCATCAAGGAATACATTTTCATATCCGTGGTAAATTCCTATATAGGTAACAAAAATAAAAATACGACCACCAAAGTCTTAAATAAATTAAATATAAAATTCTAAAAGTACGTTTTCTTTAATATAACTGTCAAATTCAAAAACAACCAACGAATAAATGCATCACCAATAAACTGGTGACAACAAAAACAAACAAGTTATGTATGAACATCAGAAGCTGGAAGAATTTCAGAGATACGGTAAACATAAATAGCTTTATTTGAGTGAAATAAAATATAAAAAGCCAAGTATTCGAATTAGAAAAATTTCAATGATATTGCTAATATATACATGCTACAGCAGCTTGAGCCACCAGTGGAACCATTATAGGCATTCTGTAGCACACAATTCTATACATGCTAACTTGGAAGAGATAAGCAGCTGCTTGCCTGCCAGTGTTCTTTGAGACGTCAAAGACAACAGTTGTCCAGCACCGAACTGATAAAATAAAAACAGAAATCTAATACTGCAAAACAAAAAGGAATGTTTAATGTGAGGGTACAAGCAACACATAACACAATGCAGAAAAGAATTTCAGATGATAGATATGAACCGTTTCAAGAATTCAAAAATATTTATGTATTTACTATTCTAACATCTAAATTTCAACTTTTACATATTTGGCGCTTTTGCTATGCATAAAAAGGTCAACAGTGATAGTTTGCATGTGAGATGAAATAATTAGGAGGGATAAATGTAAAAAAGTGATGTTTACGAGTTATACATAGAAATTGGGTGTTATGTATGTAAATGCCTCTTTAAAAATGCATTTTCAATGGTTACCTAGTCCTGGGCCAATATGAATCATGTTAGATTCATAGTCTGAAAAGAACGAAACTTCTGTGCTTTTCTTGTGTAATGTTTCAAAAAATTTGATTGACTTTGTAAAGCTTTACCTCCTTGGGAAGTTCTCCTTCTCTTTGCCACAGGAAACAAAACATCCTCCGTATCCAGCACATAGGAAACCTGCAAAAGATTCATTTAATATTAATTTTGGAGAGCATAAGGCATCAATTTTGTGCCATAAGCAAAATAGTTAAATGCTTATCAAACTGCTTTGGAAGTTTCTAAGTATACCGTTGAGGTAAGACTTGCTGTCTTGCATTCCAGACCATTAACAATTCGAAGACCATCCAAAGTCTTCCAATAAGTAGAATCCTCATCGTCTTCATTTCTGAATTTTCTTTTGTTCCTACAAGATTCATAGACAAGTCAGCAACGAGGAGAAATTAGATTTTCATGACTGCGGTTATATACTTTTGATGTTATCCACACCTTCTCATGAAGATGCCAAGCCTCTCCTTTCTATTTGAAATACTGGAGAGGAAATGATTGTCCAGATAAGTTGAAAAATTGGGCTCTATAGAAACAACTGTAAACTTTGGTTTCTCCAGACCATAATCCATCAGCTGAATCGATATCTTAGTTGGATTTGAAGACTGCATCCAAACAACATAAAACCAAGGAAATAGAATGAACATGGAAGAAGTCAAGCAAACATTGTATGGAAAGACTAAAGCAAAAAATATATATTTTTTTCAAAATTAACGAAAGGTAATCAATGCAACAGAAGGTGCACGAAAGAGGAGAAATACAGTTAGAGACAAGAACAACCAACTTACACATTCAAATCGATATAAACTCTCACCGTGGAGGATAACACATGCATTTTCATGATACACCATATTAAAAAATATTTTAGGTCGCTTTGAATTTTCATATAAATAAAGCTGATAAAGTCTATCGTCCATTTTATTTGATACAATTGCTTAAAGCTGAATATAAAAAGCAAATAAATGACAATTAAAGGTAAAATAACGCTGAAAAATCAACAAAAAGCAGCTGCATAATAACAAATCTACCTGCTTAACGACTTTGTAAACTAGTTTGTCCGATGTAAAAAGCATATAGGACTGGGATCCAATAATAGCACGACAATCATCTTCAAATTTTGTATTATCAGCAATACCGTTTAGTAGATTGTACAGTGTAGTCATAAACCTGCATTTCTCAAGAAAAAACAACTGAAAAACCAGATAATTACTCTTGCAAGAAATATGGCTAGGCATATTACGACAACTTACTTAGCATAAAGATCAGGGGCGGTTGCATCCTTTGAAAATTTCCACTTTCTTTCAGCAATTGCTGAATTTACATTTGCTGAGAGTATCCTTTCATAAGAAGTCTGCAACAATAAAGTTATTTTTAAGTTTTTTCTCTTAAAATTTTAGAAACCAATATCCAAATACTTTTTCCATATATGAAGAAATAGGTTGAGAACATTTGCTTATTAAAAGGATGTTTGTTGCCCAAATTCACCTGGTGAAGTCTAAAAAAACGTAAAAAGAATCATTGCCATAAAATATCTTTGTGCATCTACCGTCTTTTCCTTGTAATTCAGCAGGTACACGCTTTGCAAGTGGTTTCACAAGCATGCAGGAACTGTTCCGAAAAAGGCAATAAACTTAGTTCACCCTCAATATCAAGTGGTCACGCCACAGGACTTTGTTAGATGGCATGATCACGCCACCTCCAAGCATGCTCATGCCGTTTCGGACTATTTTTTCACCGAATGTTCTCATTCCAAATTGTCATATTCAACCCATGCAACTTGTACAACTTTAACATAAAACTTTTCTCAAGCGTAAATATATAATAAATACGTAAAAATAACATGTAAAATGCAGGAAAAAATATGAGTAAGATTACTTAAAATAGATGCATGTCAAAGCCCTCTTTCTTTGAACTTAATTTGGATCTTTTCCTTATCTTCAACACTCAGTTATAATGGTCCGATCTCTGATAGTTTAACACATCACATTAATTGAGAGTTTTTTAGGCTCATTAATTAATAATTATCTAATTATTTATTAAATTAATCAAAAAAATTAAACTGTGAATTAAATTTTTCATTAATATAATAGTTACATATCAAATCCTTATAATTATAATTAGTTTACAATATATTTTTTAATTACCAATCATACAAATTAATTAAAATTATTTAAATGAAAATTAAATAAGTCGCAACAAATTTTATTTGTTTACATATCTCATATCTAAAGGTTGATATTTATATATATAAATTATTTTGATGTTTTAAATTTATACATGAAAAATATATATCTCACATTTCAAAGTAAAAAGAGACTATGAGTAAGACTATCAAAAAAAGCTTATTGTTCTAGAATACCTCGTGTTCAATTCATTAATTATGCAAGCGAGCTGAACAAAATAATTTTTTAAGCTCGATTTATAAATGAGCCGAAATAAACAAATCTTGGGCTCATTTTAGCTCGAAATAACTAAATAATTAATAATAATATTTATTTATATCATTTTTTTTTATTTTTTAATCATATTTAAAAAGCTAAAAATTGAGTGGTAGGCTAATAATCATAATTTTGCCAGTTGTCAGGTTTCTGCCTCACTTTTTATGCTTAGTCCCACATTGCTTATTTTTCAAATAACTTTTACTATAAGTTATATTTAAGTTCAACTTCTTATAATGTTGTTCTGTTTTGAAAATTTAAGATAATGAAAATAAAAGTATTTTAAGTTTCTAATATTTAATGATTTTATTAAAATTAATTGAGCTGAAAAATATTAAACTTTTATGTTTGAAAAATATTAAACTTTTAAGTTAAATTCTAACAAATTAGAATTTAAACGGGGGCACGAATGACTGATCTCTTGTTAACAAATTTTAACATAAATTTATTTTGGACATAAAAAATTTTGAAGAATTAAAGTTTGATATTATTTATGTGGAGTTATAATTTGGGTGATAAGATATGTAAATACTGAAGAGTTTCGCGATCCCCACTTTCTTTTTTAATAAAATAAAACTAAATTCCGAAACAAACTCCCCGCAGACCGTAAACCTCGCTCGTATTTCTCTCCGCACTAGTCGCGCTTTCTCCCGAAACCGTTGTACATATCTTCTCCTTCCCCTTCCCATTTCCCCTGTAATGAGCTATACATTGCGATACTTTGCTGCTACAGCCTAGCTTCGAAGGCAACAACGGGATCGCAGCCGTACTGAAACTCCCTTTTTTCTTCTGCTCCGGCTCCGGTTCTACCCGAAACCATTGAGGAAGGTAATTCTATCTTTCTCCATTCCTCCCTGCCCCCTTCTTGCGCTTCAGCTCCTCCAAATCCCATAAATGAGTCTTTCAATTGGATTTACTAATTCCCCGTTTAAGACAAAATGGAAGAGAAACGAGAATCAAGATACTATAGGATTTAGAAGTTCCATCCTTGCAGATTGACAGAATTTTGATTGAATCCTGCTTAAAGGGTTTTGAAACCATTCATTAAGTTCTTTTTGTTTCATCCTTTTATTTTCTGTAATTTTGAGAATTAAGTCTTTTTAACCTTATCGGGAAGCATGCATTTCTGTGATACTTCCCTTTTCGTTATGAGTCGGGTTGTTTCGGACGGTAAGCTCATTTTGTCTTGTGCCGAGTTCTGTTGTTAACATCAAAAGCATTGCTTCCTATGAAACTAGGTGTTGATGGTCTTCGTGACGGCCGGGCAATCAAATATGACTCCTCCAACCCCTAGTAATACCCAGAAGTTAACCACGGATGACGCACTAGCCTAT